>CM040933.1:41934823-42029823 GCA_023029165.1 Gobiocypris rarus | reverse complement strand
ACACGGTCGAGTGTCTCGTTTAATAACAACCAAAAATCAACCACACTTCCTCAAGTGGGTGTTAACCCGTGTAACGTTAACACGCATCAGAACATCTTAAAGGGACCACGGTCACTGAACAGTTATTAAGGATAAAGTACTGTGTTAATACTCAGCAGCATATAGAACCATATTTAATTACAAGGGTGAATTATGTACGTCACATTCACTACACATGTCCCCCCAGAATTCACCATAATAAAAACAAAAAAAAAAAAACAAAGTCAACGGGGAGGTGGGCGTATCAAGCAGCCGCAACGGCCGCAACACTGTACCGGGGGTCGGGAGTACCTCTCTGCAGCCGGAGGTGGGGCATAGGGTGTAGAGAGCTTGGGAGTGGGGAAAACAAGGGGCTGGGGCAAAACAGGAGGCCGCCCACGTCGAGGGGGCTGAGCCAAGTCAATAGGCCTGTCCACATCCAAGTAAGCGGTTTTAAGGTGGTCGATTGAGAGTCTCTCTGGTTTACCGCCCCTGTCCACAACAAAATGTTTGTTCCCTGTCTCCAGAACCCAGAATGGGCCCTCGTAGGGTGGGCGTAGAGGACCTCTGTGAGCATCATGGCGAATGAAAACATAGCCAGCTGCCTGAAGTCCAGCGGGAATGTGTGACTGAGGGAGGCCATGCCCGGGAAGTAGGGATGGGTGAGAAAAGCCTTGCATTGTCCAGTAAAGTAGACCGCTGGAGGGTAGCAGACCAAGGAACTGTGGTGCTAGGAACAAAATCCCCTGGCACCCGCAGCGGCTGTCCATAAACAAGCTCTGCAGATGAGGACTGAAGGTCCTCCTTAGGTGCAGTCCTGATGCCTAGCATCACCCACGGAAGCTTGTCGACCCAGTTACTGTCTTTGAGGCTGGCACGCAGAGCAGCCTTCATCGACCTATGAAAGCTTTCACACAGTCCGTTAGCCTGCGGGTGATATGCGGTAGTGCGATGGAGTTTAGCTCCCAGGTTCTGAGCGACAGCATGCCAAAGCTCAGACGTGAACTGCGCTCCTCTGTCAGAGGAAATGTTTGAAGGCGTGTCGAAACGGGCAACCCAGGTGCCAATGAATGCACGTGTCATTTCGATAGACGGCACTGACGTCAGTGGTACAGCCTCAGGCCAGCGGGTGGTCCTATCAACCATAGTTAACAGGTGTGTGAAACCATGAGATGAGGGAAGAGGACCGACCAGGTCTACATTTACGTGGTCAAAACGTCTTTCTGGAACTGGGAACGACTCCAACGGGGCTTTAGTGTGGCGGTGTACTTTAGCCCGTTGGCACTCAACACAAGTGTTAGCCCAGTTTCTAACATCCTTCTTAAGGCCATGCCAAACAAACTTTGCTGCAACCAGTCTCTGTGACGCTTTCAAACCTGGGTGGGAGAGACCATGGATGGCATCAAAAACTTGTCGTTTCCATCCCGAGGGGACGACCGGCCGTGGACTACCTGTGGAGACGTCGCACAGGAGCGTGGTGCCAGCATCACCAAAAACCACTTCCTCGATCTGCAGCCCTGTTGCTGAGGCCCTCAGGAGTTGTACACCTGGGTCTGTGGTCTGAGTCATCGCCATGCTGTTATAATCCAAACCGAGATGGACTGCCCCTGCCACAGCACGTGATAGGCAGTCCGCCACACGGTTGTTCTTACCGGCAACATGCTGCAAGTCTGTGGTGAACTCCGAAATGTAGGAAAGATGGCGCTGCTGGCGAGCGGACCACGGCTCAGACACCTTGGCCATGGCGAATGTCAGTGGTTTGTGATCCACAAAAGCAGTGAAATGACGACCTTCCAGCAGGGAAAGAAAGTGTCTGATGGCGAGGTAGAGACCCAGGAGCTCCCGGTCGAAAGTGCTATATTTCCGCTCGCAGGGGCGCAGCTGACGGCTAAAGAAAGCCAGTGGCTGCCAGGCCCCGTTTAACCACTGCTCGTAAACGGCACAGACAGCGTAGTCTGAGGCATCCGAGGTGATGGCGATGGGGGCTGTAGGAGAGGGATGTGCCAGCATTGTGGCGTTCGCTAGGGCTGCCTTAGTGGCATCAAAAGCCCTGATCCTGCTCTCAGTCCAGTCTCAGCATGCTTGGGTTTACCTTTCAAGGCCTCGTTTAAGGGCTGCATGAGCTGAGCGGCTCGAGGAATGAAGCGATGGTAAAAATTTACCATGCCGAGGAACTCCTGCAGCGATTTAACCGTGAGTGGGCGTGGGAACTGTGTTACTGCCTCACCCTTTGATGGAAGAGGGACTGCCCCTTCCTTAGTGACTCTGTGTCCAAGGAAATCAATGGTGGAGAGACCAAACAGGCACTTGGCTGGGTTGACAATCAGGCCATGTTGGCTAAGCCGCTCAAAAAGGGTTCGGAGGTGCTCCAGGTGCTGAGACTTAGACGTGCTAGCTACTAGGATGTCGTCCAAGTACACGAAAAGGAAAGGCAGGTCCCGCAAAACAGAGTCCATGAGGCGTTGAAAAGATTGGGCAGAGTTTTTAAGGCCGAAAGGCATGCGGAGGAACTCAAAAAGACCAAACGGCGTGATCTCTGCCGTTTTAGGAACGTCCCACGGATGTACCGGCACCTGATGATATCCCTGGACGAGGTCCACCTTGGAAAATATCACCATACCAGCGAGGTGTGCTGAAAAATCCTGTATGTTGGGGACCGGGTATCGGTCAGGTGCCGTTGCCTCATTAAGCCACCTGTAGTCGCCAAACGGGCGCCATCCACCGCCAGGTTTAGGGACGATGTGAAGGGGTGAGGCCCACGGGCTGTCGGACTGGCGGACTATTCCCAGGCGCTCCATGTTTGAAAACTCGGCCTTTGCAACGGCAAGCTTGGTCGGGTCGAGGTGTCGTGGCGTGAACAGGTGGGCCAGTGGTGGTGAGATGGTGTTCCACACCGTGTTTCACAGCTGATGCAGATAAAGTAGACTGAGTGAGGGCTGGGAAACAGGCAAGTAGACGGTGGAATTCATCAGAAACTGAAATGGTGCTAGACAGCATAGAGTCAGCCCTGCTGAGCGTGCACGTATAGGAGCAAAACGTGACAGTGTCAATCAAACGGCTGTTCTTAACATCCACCAACAGTCCATGCGCACACAAAAAATCTGACCCAAGGAGTGGAAAAGCAACTTTAGCTGTGACAAAGTCCCAGCCGAAATGCTGTCGTCCGAAACACAATTCGACGTACCTTGTGCCATATGTGCGGATCAGGCTACCATTGGCACCTTCCAAAGGGGGGCCGTGGCTGTCAGTCACCATGTCTAAACGGGATGCAGGCAAACGCCGTCCGGAGATGCTGTCGCGGATGAAATGCAGCCTGTCTACGCGGCGACGCCATGGCCCTGACGCGTTTCCCGGCAAAATGTTGCTTTTTTTATGAGACTTACCCATATTCAAGTGTTGATAAAAAATGAATGCACTTTTTTTTAAGCAGAGGCATTACTCTTTCTCTTGATATATTGCATGCTCAGATATTCATACAAAATATTCTATGGGCCATACAATATTTGTGAAAATGACCAAAAACCCTGGCGGTGGCTGGCAACTCTTTTTTTTTAAACGCTGGCGGGAAAGAGTTAAAGTCAGCATGGACGGAAACCGCAATAGTGTTTTCTTCCCTATTGTGCCGTATATCTGAGTGAAACGCTTCTCAAACAAGAACAAATGTGGGGTGGGGCTTGGTTTTGTCCGTGTGGAATTAATTGGATGATGGTTTGTTTTTGGTGTGTGAGTGACAGAGAGATGGCGATGTTATTCTTATTTAAGATTAATTTGAATTAAAAAAAAAAATGATGTGCATGGATAAATCATTTATAATAACTAGGGGTGTAACGATACCCTCATGTCACGATTCGATACATATCACGATACTAAACTCACAGTATGATATTATTGCGCTACTCAAAGACATATGGTAAAAGGTTAACAAAAATGCTACATTTGGTGTAACATTAGGGGTGTAAATGAATAGGCTTGGACTTGGTTCAGGAAACCCAAACCACAGGACAATTACACCAGAATAGAAATGAAGCTGAAAATACTGGATTATTATAGATGAATATGCACTCTGACACTGGCTAGATATTTTTTAAATAATGTAGGACTCTTTTTACTGGAAACTTAAGACATTTGGCATTATCAGGACCACAAATATTCCCCACTGCATTATTATACATGATATATATTCATCATTTATATATAGTAGTTTAATGCAGTGCTAACACGAATAATAATTCTGCAATATTCCATAATTCTTACAAAAATGTTTTGTCAATGTTGATTTCATGGTAACTTTACCGCTACCGAGCGGCTTGGGATAGGGCCACACCTTCTGTGTATGGCTTTGACTTGTTCTGCTGCTTAGATGATTTCCCCCCCTGAAAAAAAGACTTTTTGTGTGTTTCAGATCAGAATATAGCAGTACAAGAATCGGCAGGTATGTCGTATGTTTGCTTCTGTTAATGTCCATTATAATCCACAAGGCATTTCATTTGGATGCATCACATGTGGTGACAGCAGCTGTCCCGGTCCTCATCATTTTACCTGATCAGCTTGGACAATCTGCTATAAACTACCATTGTGAGGTTGAACGTGTGTGTGCTGTGTTTGCAGAAGACACGCCTCTCTTCCTGTGGGTGTGACAGACGGTCCCAGCAGCCTCAGATCGGCCGTGTGCAGGAGAACCGGGCCCAGCCGGCAGTGGACGGCCACAGGGTACAGGCAACTCTCCGCTTTATTTGCACTCTATAACACTAGGGTTATGTTCACTGCAGATAACAGTATTTTATAGCAAATAAAACACACTGTAAATATTCCTACTTTATGAAGTCGCAATGCTAGTAATGCCCTCATTAATGCTAGTATCTTTCTAGAACTAACATCTTCAGTTCATTAGGCACTTTATTACATACACATCTGACGAAACACCCACAGAATGATATTTATGCTTATAATAGCACTGTATTAATGAACAGAATAAAAGTGAAGTGTTAAACTAGCGAAGCGTCAGCTAGATTCACTTCATGCTGAATGTGTAAGAAATCATATCAGCAGCCATATCACCCTGTAGCCCAAGACTGGTTTCCCTCTGAAGCTAAGCAGGGCTGAGCCTGTCAGTTCCTGGATGGGAGACCAACTGGGAGAACTAGGTGTCTGCTGGAAGAGGTGTTAGTGAGGCCAGCAGGGGGCGCTCACCCTGTGGTCTGTGTGGATCCAACGCCCCAGTATAGTGATGGGGACACTATACTGTAAAAGAGCACTGTCCTTCGGATCAGACGTTAAACCGAGGTCCTGACTCTCTGTGGTCATTAAAAATCCCAGAATGTCCTTCGATAAAGAGTAGGGTGTAACTGGCATCCTGGCCAAATGTGCCCATTGGACCTCTGTCCATCATGACCTTCCAATAATCCCCATATATATATATATATATATATATATATATATATATATATATATATATATCCTCTCATTGACCTCTGTCCATCATGACCTTCCAATAATCCCCCATATCCTAATTGGCTTCATCACTCGTTCTCCTCTCATTTGCTATATAAATGTATCAAATAATTGTATTATTATATGACCACAGTAGGCGTGTACTTCATCAATCTGATGAAAAACACAGAACATATGATAAGACATAAGCTTAGTGAGGATGGCTGTGATGAATGTGTCAGTCATCTTGTAACTTTACTCAGAAATGTTCTCCATTTGGCTTTGACAGTGAGTGTGCTGCTGTGAAAGAAAGCGATACTGTTAGTGTACTATAGCTAGCTTTTGTAGTGCATTCATTTCCTTTTAAAGGGTTGGCAGTCTGCAAATGACACGTGTAGTGTATATAATAGACAATGAAGAGAGGCAGATCAGGCTGATAATTAAAGCCGCTCTGTTTTTTGGAAGAACACACATAAAATGTTGCCACATTTGTGATTTATTTGGACAGATATTTCTGAAATAGGAGAAATCACAGGTTGTCAAACCTTTGCGTTTTCTTAAAACTCGTTGGAAACACATTTTGTGTGTGTTTAGTTTTCCTGACATGATTGCAGAATGTTACATTGAATAAAAAAATGCATTCTCAAAAATACCCTAATGTATGAGTTTAATATACAGGATATTTCACTTATTCTGATTTAAAAGATTTGATTGCAAAAGCTTGCATTGCAGAAATGGAAGTAGTGACTTTATGACTGATGGTAGGGTCAGAATTTGGTGTAAGCATCATGAAAGCAAGGATCCATCCTGCCCTGTATCAGCGGTTCACGCTGCTGGTAGGGATGCAATGGTATTTTCCTGGCACACTTTTGGCCTCTTGGCACCAGTTGAGCATCGTTTAAACAGCACAGCCGACCAGAGTATTGTTGCTGATAATGTCCATGCGTTTATGACCACAGTAAACCCGTCTTCTGATGGCTATTTCCAGCAGGGTAATGCGCCATGTCACTAATCGTCTCAAATTGGTTTCTTGAACATGACAGTGAGTGGACTAAACTCAAATGTCCTCCACAGTCACCAGATCTCAATCCAACAGAGCAGAGCTCTTGTGGGGTGTTCCCGGTATGCAGTGGTCAGGATCTATCAAAAGTGCTCCAAGGAAGGAACAGTGGAGAACCGGCCACAGGGTCATGGGCGGCCCAGGCTCATTGATGCACGTGTGGAGCGAAGGCTGGCCCGTGTGGTCCGATCAAACAGACGAGCTACTGGAGCTCAAACTGCTCAAGAAGTTAATGCTGGTTCTGATAGAAAGGTGTCAGAACACACAGAGCATCGCAGTTTGTTGCGTATGGGGCGGCATACTGTCCACAATATCTTTTGTCAAAATGGAAGTATTCACTTCTTTGTAATGAATCATGTTCATCAGAAGAACTCTTTGACTGGTGATGGTGTTCACGTGATGTGTCCCAGGGGGAGACATCTCTCATCTCTCAGCTGCAGATGTGTTTTCTCTTCTACAGTTCAGCAGTGTCTGCTTAGACCCGTTTCGCTGCACAGACAGGCAGAATGATATTAAGCATGATCAAGTCATCTGCCATGATGATCTCTGCGTGTGTTTCTGAACTTGTGGTCAACTGTACTGCCATCTGGTGGCTATATCATCATTAGGCATATTACACATACAGGTCCTTCTCAAAAAATTAGCATATTGTGATAAAAGTTCATTATTTTCCATAATGTAATGATCAAAAATTAAATTTCATATATTTTAGATTCATTGCACACCAACTGAAATATTTCAGGTCTTTTATTGCTTTAATACTGATGATTTTGGCATACAGCTCATGAAAACCCCAAATTTCTATCTCATAAAATTAGCATATTTCATCCGAAATACAAAAAAAGTCAACGTTCAAATAATTATGTTGAGTTATGCACTCAATACTTGGTGGGGATCCTTTTGCAGAAATGACTGCTTCAATGCGGCGTGGCATGGAGGCAATCAGCCTGTGGCACTGCTGAGGTGTTATGGAGGCCCAGGATGCTTCGATAGCGGCCTTAAGCTCATCCAGAGTGTTGGGTCTCGCGTCTCTCAACTTTCTCTTCACAATATCCCACAGATTCTCTATGGGGTTCAGGTCAGGAGAGTTGGCAGGCCAATTGAGCACAGTAATACCATGGTCAGTAAACCATTTACCAGTGGTTTTGGCACTGTGAGCAGGTGCCAGGTCGTGCTGAAAACTACATCTTCATCTCCATAAAGCTTTCCAGCAGATGGAAGCATGAAGTGCTCCAAAATCTCCTGATAGCTAGCTGCATTGACCCTGCCTTTGATAAAACACAGTGGACCAACACCAGCAGCTGACATGGCACCCCAGACCATCACTGACTGTGGGGACTTGACACTGGACTTCAGGCATTTTGGCATTTCCTCCCCAGTCTTCCTCCAGACTCTGGCACCTTGATTTCCCAATGACATGCAAAATTTGAGCGACAGTCCAGTGCTGCTTCTCTGTAGCCCAGGTCAGGCGCTTCTGCCGCTGTTTCTGGTTCAAAAGTGTCTTGACCTGGGGAATGCGGCACCTGTAGCCCATTTCCTGCACACGCCTGTGCACGGTGGCTCTGGATGTTTCTACTCCAGACTCAGTCCACTGCTTCCGCAGGTCCCCCAAGGTCTGGAATCGGTCCTTCTCCACAATCTTCCTCAGGGTCCGGTCACCTCTTCTCGTTGTGCAGTGTTTTTGCCACACTTTTTCCTTCCCACAGACTTCCCACTGAGGTGCCTTGATACAGCACTCTGGGAACAGCCTATTGGTTCAGAAATGTCTTTCTGTGTCTTACCCTCTCGCTTGAGGGTGTCAATGATGGCCTTCTGGACAGCAGTCAGGTCGGCAGTCTTACCCATGATTGCGGTTTTGAGTAATGAACCAGGCTGGGAGTTTTAAAAGTCTCAGGAATCTTTTGCAGGTGTTTCGAGTTAATTAGTTGATTCAGATGATTAGGTTAATAGCTCTTTAGAGAACCTTTTCATGATATGCTAATTTTTTGAGATAGGAATTTTGGGTTTTCATGAGCTGTATGCCAAAATCATCAGTATTAAAACAATAAAAGACCTGAAATATTTCAGTTGGTGTGCAATGAATCTAAAATATATGAAAGTTTAATTTTATCATTACATTATGGAAAATAATGAACTTTTATCACAATATGCAAATTTTTTGAGGAGGACCTGTATATTTAAAAAGATGTAGGCGCATTGCTTGATGTTTGTAGAGCCTTTTGACCACCTGACCTCAGCTCATTCCTGTGAATCATGAATCAGACCTTACTGTGTGTCATGGAAAGTCATTGTGTCAAAATATCAGACTATTATCCTATGTTGTGTGTTCAAACACCGTGACCTTAGTGCACGTGTGTGAAACTCTGCTCCTGGAGCAGCAGAGATGAGCTCCAACCAGTTTCAATGCACCTGACTGGAAGCTTCTAGTAATAGGCTGTTCCTTCAAAAAGTACCATATTTAAGGGGATAGGGGCTGATTTTGGACACAACTTTGTTGAGTTTGACTCTTCTGGCTTACTGGTTGATTACCAATGACTTCTCTGGCCCACAGAATTAAAGTGCAGATTTATTCTTAAAACAGTCGAAAAGCAAGCAGATCTTTTTAAGGTGTGATCATTATACCACGCCGTCTGATTATTTTCCTTAATCTTCTTTTTTGTAAGTCACTTTGGATAAAAGCGTCTGCTAAATGATTCAATGGTAAACGTTGTCTCACCCGTTACCAGCACATGACTAGAGATCAGTTTCCTGTAGAAAACACTACGTCAGTTACATTTCCTTGTACAGCTTACCAAAGCTAATGATGTCTGTCATTAATGTTGATCACAGCACAAACGGAACAGAGAACAGTGCAGCTTTAATGACGATTAATCCATAGTTCATGTATTATGCAGTTAAAAAGGGTGTTTGATAACTATTACATTTCTGCATATGTCTAACAGGGAAGGCCACAAATATAACATTTATTATAATGGGTTTGTGTAAAGATTGTTTTAAGTTCACTTAAATGTAAAGCCTAATAAATGTTGAAATAGCATTCATTAATACTTTAATGTAATATCATTAATGTTTCATAGAGTGCGCAGCTGGCACCATTATCACTGCCACCGTCTCGCCTTCTCGCGTCCCTCGCCTGGGCTGTTTACATACCCCCACGCCTCGCAGGCCGGGCACGATCGCGCCTGCCTCCTCCCGGGGTCACGGTGGGTCGCGGGTACCTGGGGGTAAGGACAGAGAGGCGAGAAACGGCGACGGAGCACGAGGGAGCAGAACGAAGAGGGAGAGAGAGAAAAAATTCGAACCGCTCCCGAGCGACACACTGTCGCCAACCTCAGCCAGTTGAGAGGGCTTCCTCGGTGCTAGCGATGGTACTGGATTGATGCATTGCTCGATCCTCTCCGCTCTCTGGCGGCCGGGCGTGGTTTCCTCCCGCTGGAGGGCAGCCGGCAGCGAGTCCCGGCGCCCGCCTCCCCATTATGGCGACGCAGGCTCCGCCCACGGCGCACGACCTCCGCCTCCAGGACGCGCCACACCCCACCGACCCAGGGAAGGGTACAGCTCCACCCCACCGATTCGCCGCCCAGCACCATCGCCTCGGCAGCCACCCGCGGGCTTTCTCATCCGCGCTGCCCGAACTCCTCAGCACTGCGATCTCAGCACGAGGGCTTTTCGACAGCATGTCCTCCCTTCCTCCCCGGGAGCCAGCACCACTGTAACGGGTTCTTGTTGTGGGAAGGGAAGTACATGGAACCGCGAACGCTCAAAACAGACTTAATCAAAAAATAAATAAAATAAACAGGGGCAAACCTGGCAGCCACGGACGACTGCCGCAAAACACACACACATAGTAAAACGCGTGGGCAGCCCTCACGGACAACTGCCCACCGGACATAAATCCTAAACGTGAACAACATAATACAAAAATCCAGGTCTGGTCCTCTCTCGCCTTCCGCTGTCTTCGCTCCTCCTTTATGCTCCCCATACCTCGGCCGCTGATTTGTGACGTGCGGACGCGTAGCTGCACTCATTATCACTCGCCACCGGCCCTACCGCGTCCTCGCTGCTTGCCACACACATATTTAAAATATGCTTTAAATTGTTTCTACATTCATTTGGAGAGTTACTGAAATTAATACAATATCCAAACAAAAAAGTCGCAATTAATTTGTTCATTTTTTAAATCGATTCCCAGCACTATTTATACTAAATGACCACAATATAACCGCAGTAGCACCAAAATATGTTTGATATTTAATGGAACAGACATGAAACCGGTCAAGAACAGGTCAACTAAAATAAAAAGAAACATTTTTAATATTTGTTTTGTTTTTATGAAGGAGTTTCTCAGAAACACACTGGCTCTCATCTTCTTGACCTCTGGCTGCTGATGCTGATTACGTGTGTTCAGGAGCTCTCTCCTCCTGTTTCTATGGAGACCGGGGAGCCAATCAGCTTCCGTGGCTGCGGACTGTACTAAAGACTGCAGATGGAGGAGGCAGAGCATGTCTCGCACATGAGGAAATCTCACACGTGTGCTTCAGTGTCCACACACACACATCTCATTTGCGGTCCGTGTTCTGCATTATGTCAAAGCGTGCTCCCCGCAGCACGTAACATGCGTGTCCTGCTGTGGGCTGGTGCAGGTGCGTGATGCTCGCGTGACGTCACGGCCCACGAGCCGAGCGCTGGTCCATTGTGAGCAGCCTGAATGAGCGAGTGTAGCGCTCACGAGCACACGCAGAGCCCCGGCCATGGCGCACAGACTCAGCATGATGTGAGTACATGATTGCATCCACAGCAGCTCGCATGCACGACGCTTTTACCACGTGTGTGTGTGTGTGTGTGTGTGTGTGTGTGGAGGCTTGTCGATGGGCTTGCGAGTGTTTGTGTGATGATAGGACTAATGGCGTTCTTCAGTTGTGGTCATGAAGTGAGCAGGATGTGCTGTTGCAGTGAATGACAGTGATAGCACGGGGTTTGCTCTGCTGAGCTGAGGTGTTTTCATGTGTCACACAGAACACCAGGAGCTGTGGCCCTGTGTGTGTGTGTGTGTGTGTGTGTGTGTGTGTGTGTGTGTGTGTGTGTGTGTGTGTGTGTGTGTGTGTGTGTGTGTGTGTGTGTTTGGAGCTGATGTGCATTATGACGCAATTTCACAGTCACATGCTTAGAGCGCAATGTGCTGCTATAAACCGATGCATTTATTCTTCATGTGCAGCAGTCAGTCTATCACAGAAAAGCAGGACCTCTTTCTTTCTGCTGTTGATTTGTATGCTCTTGCTCTTTTCAGCATATAAAGCGTGCCAGAGTGCAAGCGTCTGAAATCAGCGAGCGTGCGTTCGTGTTTATTTGACCCTCTCAAGGTGACCGAGGTTAAACTCAAGCACTCATTAGCACTAGTTCATGGTTTTAAGGGGATTTGCACTCAATGCTGAATTCAATACGGGTGTCCTGCTTGTGCTGACACTTCACTGACTGATATTTTTTGTGTTGTTGTTGTTGTTGTTGTTGTTGCAAAAAGCATGCAGTATGGAGTGTGCACTGATAAGTGTTTCCATTAGTAGTGTGCTTCATTATATGAGCTCCTCACATTAGTGATTCAGCCAGTGGCATATCATTATAACCAGAGTATTTTCTCATGTACTTGTAGGGTTGCTTGTTTATATTTTATATTTATATTTCACTGTAAAATAAAACATGGATTTGATATATCTGCATCCAGCCTTATCCCAGTTTTCTCGTGCAGCCCAGCTTACGTTTGCTGGTCAGACTGACTGAAGGACACATTGTACTGACGCGGTGAAACCGTTAAATCACACACAGTGACCAAACCATTACATTTCAAAGTGTGTTTAAAGAAACCACTAAACCACAGTTCTGCCCTGTGCTGACATGCTTCCTCGCAAAACAGCTGGACAACTTTTTACAAATAAAATAAGCAATACCCTGCTGAAACCCAGACACAGTCCGTCCAGGCTGGTTTACGCTGGTTTACGCTGGTTTAGGCTGGTTTACGCTGGTTTACGCTGGTTTAGGCTGGTTTACGCTGGTTTACGCTGGTTTAGGCTGGTTTACGCTGGTTTACGCTGGTTTACGCTGGTCTGGCAGGTGGACCAGCCTAGTCATGCTGTACTCATGTGTCTCAAGCATTATTGTTTTCTCAGATGTTTCTGATTAATTCAAATTATTTGATCTGATCATCTTTGATCATCTGATCGTTCTTCTACCTTGAGCGGCGTGTTGTTATAATGCCGTTTCTTGTGTGAGCCGCTGCTAAAGACGCGACAGCCAATCATAAAAACAGCAGACAATAGCTCAGTGGAAGAAGCAGCCCTGTGTGTGTGCATGATAGCGACCGGCTGAACGCTGCTGGGGTTTCTGTGTTTGCACAGCATTCGCTGATAATAACAGCCCATTACTGACGTTATTTCAATTACTTTTTGGCATACATTTTTCTTATTTTATGTTATATAGGATATGTTTAAGATATGTTTGTACAATATTAGCGGCCATTGCAAGTCCACAAGACCGAAAGTACACATGAAGTGTGCCATTGGGGAAGGGCCTTAGTGTGAGAGCGCAATTCCATAAAAACGCAGATGGGAGTGGACAGTTCAGTGCCTGATCTACTGACGACCCAGCCGGATCATTTCCATAAGGACCAACACTATCCACCCGTTAGCGTCTGGTTTAAGACGTGCTTTTGATGGGCGGTAAATAATAGCGCAAACACCAGGAAATTGATTCATTTACATACTCTCCTCCCATAAATACTGCGTCTGAAAGGAAACTCCTACAAACTTGTGCAATAAGATCAGCCACAAAAATAACCCTGTCCACGCCTTTTCAGCGCTAATTTATCACTGCGTGTCTTTAGTAAATCCTGACAGTAGTTTTTAACACCAAAATGGGGCGGCAGTGGCTCAGTTGCTCAACTTTTTTTAACCAGATGTTTACTAAAGAAAATATAACTTAAATCATATTGTAATTACGTTTTAGGTTGACTAGTTAAACATAAAAAATGAAAAAACGGAATTGTTCAAAAAAATTGCCCTGCCCTAGCCTTTATTTTATGTTACAGGCACTTGATATGATGCCAGGATGATGTCCTCACTATTTTTGTCCTTTTGTGGAAGTGTTTAAATCTGCTGGGGGGAACACGAGTCGCTCATGAGAAGCAACTATGGGTGACAAACACAAACACTGGAACATTTGTGAACTTCCCTGGTTTCGTCCGTGCAGGCTTTGGCTGAAGTGTATGAAAATGTGCGTCTGTGACTGAAGCAGTGACGCTGTGTGTGTGAGGCGGCAGTCTGGTGCAGAGTTACATAAAGACTCATGGAGAAATGAACTCACATCTTCACCTGTCATTTATTCATCGATGCCAAACACTCATTTCTGTACATGAACTGTACACAGCAAACCGCTTCAAAGGATGAGAGCGATTATAATGCTATCTAGAAAGGCACAAGCACGTATTTTAGGTCCCCTAACGGCAAAATTGTATTTTCCGTTGTGTAAACACGACTTCATCAGATCCTGTCTCAGAATGAGTGTGTTTGAATCATCATAGCAACTCAGTGGCAAGCCGAGGCCAGAGTAATGCAGCTGAAGTGTGATGACGTGTTTGTTTCTCCTTGTGTCGTAGGTTTGTAAATGCTTTGCACCAGTACTGCTGTCCTGCGCCGTGTCGCTCTAAGCAGATAGCTGTACCTGCTCCTCTCTCTGAGTGCAGGTAAGAGGCGCTCTAGGCCAAAACTGCCCCGATGCTGCTCATCACACTCAACTAGAGAAAAGTTACGTGGTCACCATGTTATAGTGACGTTCGATGCATTTCATCAACTTGTTTCATGTTTTGGTCTGTGTCTTATACTGTGTCTAAATTAATCTGCAGCGCCAAGTGGTACAAGTAGGAGCGGTCAGAAAACTCCCAGATTACAAGAGGACGTGAGCGCTTTTTACAAATCTCCTAATTATCTGTTGAACATGGCGTGAACGCACCCTAATTTGAAAAGTTTAATGTATAATACAGCTTTTCAATCATAATAATGTGGACTAGCTTGATCTTGGATAATATGATGGTCATTTAAGTTCATTGTTGAAGAGCTTTTTTAATCTTTGCTACAGTGCATCCAGAAAGTATTCACAGCGCTTCCACATTTTATGTTTCAGCCTTATTTCAAAATGGATTAAATTCATTCTTTTCCTCAAAATTCTACAAACAATATCCCATAATGGCAACGTGAAAGAGTTTGTTTGAAATCTTTGCAAATGTATTAAAAATATGCAAAACACATCCACAGGCTTTGCTCAACACTTTGTTGAAGCACCTTTGGCACAATCACAGCCTCAAGTCTTTTTGAGTTTGATGCTGCAAGCTTGGCACACACTCGGGCAGTTCCTCCCGTTCCTCTTTGCAGGACCTCTCAAGCTCCATCAGGATGGATGGGGAGCGTCGGTGCACAGTCATTTTCAGATCTCTCCAGAGATGTTCAATCGGGTTCAGGTCTGGGCTCTGGCTGGGCCACTCAAGCACATTCACAGAGTCGTCCCGTAGCCACTCCTGTGTTATCTCAGCCGTGAGCTTAGGGTCATTGTCCTGTTGGAAGATGAACCTTCACCCCAGTCTGAGGTCCAGAGCGCTCTGGAGCAGGTTTTCATCAAGGATCTCTCTGTACATTGCTGCATTCATCTTTCCCTCGATCCTGACTAGTGTCCCAGTTCCTGCTGCTGAAAAACACCCCCACATCATGATGCTGCCACCACCATGCTTCACTGTAGGGATGGGATTGGCCAGGTGATGAGCAGTGCCTGGTTTCCTCCAGACATGACGCTTGCCATTCAGGCCAAAGAGTTCACTCTTTGTTTCATCAGACCTGTGGATTTTGTGTCTCATGGTCTGAGAGTCCTTCAGGTGCCTTTTGGCAAACTCCAGGCGGGCTGTTATGTGCCTTTTCCTGAGGAGTGGCTTCCATCTGGCCACTCTCCCATACAGGCCTGATTGGTGGAGAGCAGCAGAGATGGCTGTTCTTCTGGAAGGTTCTCCTCTCTCCACAGAGGAACGCTGGAGCTCTGTCAGAGTGACCATCGGGTTCTTGATCACCTCTCTGTCTAAGGCCCTTCTCCTCCGATCACTCAGTTTGGCCGGGCGGCAGCTCTAGGAAGAGTCCCGGATGATGGAGGCCACTGTGCTCATTGGGACCTTCAATGCTGCAGAAATGTTTCTGTCCCCTTCCCCAGATCTGTGCCCCGATACAATCCTGTCTTGGAGGTCTACAGACAGTTCTTTGGACTTCATGACTCGGTTTGTGCTCAGACATGCACTGTTAACTGTGAGACCTTATATAGACAGGTGTGTGCCTTTCCACATCATGTCCAATCAACTGAATTTGCCACAGGTGGACTCCAATCAAGCTGTAGGAACATCTCAAGGATGATCAGTGGAGACAGGAGCACCTGAGCTCAATGTTGAGTGTCGTGGCAAAGGCTGTGAATACTGATGGACATGTGTCACATTGTCATTATGAGGTATTGTTTGTAGAATTTTAAAGAAAATGATTAAATGAATCCATTTTGGAATAAGGCTGAAACATAACAAAATGTGAGAAAAGTGAAGCGCTGTGAATACTTCCCGGATGTACTATAGCTCACCACCTTCGCTGTTAGATCAAATGAAGAAGTATCTGTAGTGACAGGACAATATTGTGAAGTGTGATGTTTTTATTAGACGGTTTACTGTAATTCCAGTTCATGAGAATGATTTTTGAATGAGTTTCCATACTATCAAACTGCCAATCAAGGTAATAGAATAACACGATATGGTCTTGAAGAAATATTTGATAGAAATTGTTTACATTTTTCACCAATTGAAACATAATTCAAACGATTTAAACCTACAAAACTTCATTATTTTGTAGATCAAATCTGAAGCAATGTGAATGGTTCAGTGTGAATAGTTTTTATTTATTTATTAATTTTAATAATCAAAATTGTAAAATCGGGCGTGAATCTCTTGCACTCAAATGAATTGTTGTATATACTTTAAAAAGCATTGTCAAGAGGGTTCCACGCAACTATATTGAGTAATTTGGTCAAATAACAATTTAGTTATAAATAAATTCAAGTAAAGATGACAAAATTTATTTGGGTAAATACAAAATACATCTGAATTTGTCACGGTTACATAATATTTATATGTGCAGTTTACGTAATATTGTTATGTTAAATGTATAAAAGTTTATAACGCAAGGTGAAGACATTTATTGACTTACTGTACCTACAAAAAAGGCACAACTCTTAAGTTAAATTGAGTTCATGTAGTTACATGAGTTTTTAAGTAATGAATGATTGAAGGATGTCTATGATTTCAGTTTTATCGTGAGTGATTGACAGCACAGAAGTGTCTGCCTCATCCCATATGCACCATACTCGACAGCTCGTTGGTTATCACGTTAACCGAACACACTTGGGATCCCTGTAAATTTAAGATGGTCACGGCTGTCAGTCTCAGTGTGAACAGGACATTGCACTCCAAGCGGGACCTGCGGTGTGAACGTCTCAATCTGCTCCCCACTTGAGTAGTCACTGTTGGCACAGGATTTACAGAACCGCAGTTTATGGTGATTTATATTTGATGTGTGTTCTGCAGGTGTGTATCTCATTAGTTGTTTTTAATAGACTGCGTCTGCATTTTAGGCTCTGATTAGCTCCATAGGGATGTTTCACATCCTATTATTCTCATGAACTGGATTTGCATTACCTGATGTTTTACATTAAATAACATGATGTGACCCATGTGTTATTATAGACCAATCTTTTGTCAATGTCACAGCTTATGTCACGCAGAAGTGATGGCAAAAATGACCCAAGTGGTTAATCTCAAACACTATCGAGTCAGTTTACAGTGTTGTGCTGCACAGACAGCTCTTGTTTGAGTGTTTGAGTTCCCTTTCGGTCGGTCCCGTCCCTTCTTCAGGGAGCATGGTTACATACCTAACCGAGACGTTTTTGATCATCGTCCCCATCTGCGTTACGCTCAAATCCTGCACTCGAGTACGGTACACATTCAAAAACTATTTCCTGAAAAGGTGCTATGACAAATTTGATGTCAAATGCTATGGTCGCAGTGAGGTAAGCATGTATATGTGCACATTCATGCCTTGGCCATTTGGTTCAATTACACAACCATTGACAGGATGATAGAGAAAAGAGATATAAAGGCACAATATGTAAGATTTTTTTATTAAATATATAAATAAAAATAACCCAAAACCACTAGAACTGTTATATACCTTGACGTGCACGTTATCCCAGATGTTTCCAAGAATGTTTAAATCCAGCGAAATCAGCGATTTTAACCCGGACTCGACCCGTATCAATGACATCATACCCTCGTTACCCGGTAGAAACCATGGAAACACCAACAACGCTTTAATATATGTGTTTTATTAGACAGATGAGCAACTGTGGAGACATTTATATTATAACATGTTCAACACACTCAAATGTGTGTGATAACCAGCGCTGCGTTCCCCCACATACACACGAGCGGAAGCAGAAGCACTCGTCTGTGGCAGAATAAAAGCACCGCTGCTCTCATTAGCAACCGCCTTTACTACAGTAACCGTAATCTCATCCATCAACATGATTTCTGCCCGGGTCCCGTCTGATTGTTTTCCACCGGCTGTAGAGGTGAAGACGACATCTCCCAGGAATCCACACTCAATCTTGGTGTCAAGCTACGCCTTGGGTTTGAATAGGCGACCTCAAAAAACTACACATTGTGCCTTTAAGAAGATAAATGTTTGTCTCGAGCAGATGAACCATAGACACCATCACATGGTTTTTCTTGGTGTGGGGGGAGATGGGTGGAAGACATTTTGCCATCATTTAGTGTCCATGTGCGGCAGTGTTTGCAGACATTGGGATTGGTCTCTAATCAGAGTTACAGATATGTGAAGCGTGCTTGAATGAGAAGTCAGAGGACGAATGCTTCAGGATGCCTAGACCAGTGGTTCTCAACTGATGGGTCACCACCCAAAACCAGCCCCAGGCCTTCTAGAGGAATACAAGCCAGTAATAAAATGCTCATTTAATCGACTTGTCAACCTTTAAAAAGAAAGAGGAAACACTTAATATATTTGTTATTGGTGACGACCGTACGACCAAACATAACCAAACCAGTCATTTTCTGAAATTGAGATTTATGAACGCTTTCCATTGGTTTGGACGATATTTGGCTGAGATACAAACTTTTCTAGAGCTGATGTACAGCCAAGCAATCTCTTCCATTAAGCATCTATTATCACTGTAAAACTGTGCTTTATATTGTGAAAGCGCTCTACAGAACACATGAAGATGACTTGACGTCGCAGTCCGTTTAGCAATGAGAGGAGTCGTCATGCTTTCAGCCTCCTCTGGCACAGCGTGCAAATCAATAAAGCAATCCCCTTGCATAAAAGAAAAATACTCTATATTATGGTCAACATCATCATCAAGTTATGAACAATTTTGTAAGAAAATGATTAACATAAATGTTTATTTCAACTTTATTATTTTACCTACAATAATATTTGGCAGTGGCTATTTGCTATTTGTATTTTCTTAGCGATAGATGATATTTACACTGAGAGCAAACAGCTGTAGATGATATTTACTAAGAGTAAGATTATATTATATTTACACCATATAAAAGTAGCAGGTCTTTGCAAAAATGTGTAAATAGTTGCTATTTATACTTTATTTTGACAGATAAACACTATTTGCACCTCAGTATTGTTGTACAATAACCGGATGCAATAATAACATGGAGTGTAAAGATTATATTTATTAAAATTATGAAATGGATTCTGCCTGAATGGGACAATAAGAGCCCTCTCTACACCGACCCCTAACCCTACCCATAAAGGCTTTCATTATTATTAGACATTTCGTTAGGCACTTTAGAACATTTTCTTAATTTTTCTTGAAAGTAAATGCCTTTCCGATGTTATATGTGATGGGAAAAGGGAGAAGAGTGAGCTCGGCGAAAGGCGGATTCGAACTCGAGTTGATCGCGTCAAAACCAAGAACCTTAAAGGGTTACTTCAGTGATTTAGCATTAAGGGTCATTTATGTAATAGAAATGTGAAATTATCTTTTCTTCTAGACTGAGAAAAGACAGAAAATGTATTTTTGTCTCATGGGGATAAAAGACAACAACTCCCAGAATGCACTGCTTCACTGCCCTATGAGGCCACTGCTACTGGATCACTTGCCCACCGACTTTCACAGCACAACATTGTAAACTGACTCGATAGTGTTGTGTTTGTGCCCCTACCGTCATTTAGTTCAGTTAGAGAACAGACACTACAACTAAAAACTGAAGGTGTCTGTTCAATAAAGCGTGAGTGAGCCGAACGAGAGTCACGGCACAAACGCAGCAGGAGTCAGATTACATTCATCACGAGAGAGAAGAGCTGAGCTGGGGGAAGCGTGGCCGCATTCACAGCGCGTGATCAGTCTGGTGTGTTTTCAGATCATGCCTATGGAAGCTTAACTTTCATAGGAATGCATTTGAACAGTTGAAACACTCACTTTGCTCCGCACCGCTCTGTTATGAGTGCCTGAGCTGTGCGCATACACATTCTGTGAGTGAGATCCCACCCCCCTATGGGCGGGTTGAAAACATGCGTAAATAGCGCCCTCTGCTGGCTGCAGTCTATAGTTTTTTTTCCCATAAATAAAATGCATAATTCTCTCGTCTCAGGGGGATATGAGGGGGGACAGTACCATAATTCGAATATACTCCCGGGTTTCCAACCAGGCATTGTTAGGTAGAGATAGCGTAAATAGCACTTGCCAACAAGGCACGCTATTTGCACTTTTTTTTTTGCGAAGGCTCAGCCTCTCTTCCTCAGACGATCCGCCATTGATCGTGTTAATAATTAAGCATCTATGCGGTTCATTTTTGTGCAATAAATAAATAATTATGCTATGGTGTTGGGCCGCCCCTTGATGTCCAGTGTGAAATGTGTGTCCTGAAGCTGCGAGCCCCTGGCCTAGAGTATGCCGTGTGTGTGCTGTTCTTATAGTGTGCTTCTCTCACAGGAATGACCATGTGCTGCATCAGTTCTGTTGTCCTCCATCTGGAAACAGCAGTCCTTCAAGATAGCAGGAAGAACATCTCCTGCACAGCCACAAAGCGTTCTTCCAAAAGAGCTCCATCCCTCCATCCGCCCGTCTCCTGAGGGAACAGTGTGTTCCTCTGGGAATAAACATCACTGTGTTGGACAGATGGAAATCTTTCTGCAGTAGTTCAGTCCATAAACGCAGGAAGAACATAACCATAGTGCTAGGACTGAATCATGCAGTCGAGCGTTTCACCACAAACGTGCACCTCTAATACACAGAGACAGAACGGAGTGTATTTTGGTCCGTGTGGAAGAGATAAAGAGCATGCATGACGTGAAAAAGCAATATTTTTTTACATATCAATTACTGTATTTGCTTTGCCTGATATCAGGAGCTTATTGTCTTGAATATGTAACAGGATTCAAATTAAAGTTTCATTTTTGACCCTTGTATATGATTTGTTAACATCTGTGCAGTTGTTTTTCTTTTTAATTTGTGATTACTAAGGACTGTATTCATTTTACTCAGTATGTACTGCTTCCTGTGCTTTTAGAAACACATTGTGAAAAATATTACAAATCAGATTGCATAATTTTTTGTTGAGTTATAACAACTTCTAATAAAATTAGTCAACCAGCAAGCTACAGTAAGTTAGAGGAACTTAGTCATGTATAGCATGAACACACATTTTTAAGTAAAAAAATCGAGTTAACTTGAGTTGTAGCCATGGACCCAATGAATCTGATCTATTTCAAATACATATGTCATATATGCACATGCTTAATGTATCCTTTTTGGCATGTATATTTAATGAACAGGTAAGATCTCACTTGTTATTGCATTAGTGCAGGCATTGCGTATCAATATAGTCATGGATAAGCAAGTCAAACAGGGCTAGGCAACTCTTGAGATCCACTTTCCTGAAGAGTTTAGCTAGAAAGTTACTACAAAGCTACCAAGAAGGTGAGTTTGATCAGGGTTGAAGCTAAACTCTGCTGGGAAGTGGATCTTGAGGACCAGAGTTGTCATTGTTTCACACTGCACAAGTCAGGCAAAGAGTTAACGGTGCAGTGTTTCACAACCCCGGGTAAAAAGAGGTATACGTGCAAAATGTTACTCTAAAAGCGGTTAAGCTAGTTCACACTTCTGGTCAAGACACCAGCACACCAGAATTCTCTCAAACCACAGCATACTGAACAATGATCTCCAATCCCCTTCCAAAGACATGCAGGACAGGTGATTAGTAGCAGTAAAATAATAAAACACTCAAACTTTGGAGTCCCTACTAACAACATATGTTCTAAGAATGTTTTGTTAATGTTCCCGTAGAGTTATAAAAACATTTCTGTATTTTCTCTGCACGTTTAAAAGTCATTTTTCTTTCTTGGTTATGTGAATGTTAATGGAACATTCCATTTGATCATTTTGCGAACATTAACGGAATGTTTCAGAATCTTCAGAGAACGTTCAAATGTAAGTGTAACATTTAAAAAAAAAAATGTTTTAAATAAACATTTCAGGAAAAAAATGTCCATGATTGACATATATATATTTTTTTTGTGCTTACGTTTTGAGAACATTATTAAATACCAGATAACTGAGCATTGTGCTGTTCAGCTGGAAGAAGGTTTGTTCAGAAGCTCGCCAGAACGTTCTGAGAACATTCCCTGTGAGCTGGAGTCTCTACTCCTGCATTCTTCTGTGAACAGGACATTCATTTTCTGTATGAAATATTCTTTTGTGTCCGTGTCAGATTATCAAAATGTGCAGAATGCAACATTTCACACACTCTGTCCGAAATGATGTACCGTTAGACATTTGATGAAGTACTCGTGGACGGTTAATAAAGTACATTATATAAAGTATACCATCCCATACTACTTACTACAGTGTCGTGTGACCTACAGCACAGCATCAGCCATGTTCCCAGACATATTTGAGTCTGACCTCATGGGATACTGAGATGGCCACTGGATGCACCACAGTATTTTTCACCTGCTGCGTATTTGGACGTACAAGTCGTTTTACATAGATTGCAATGAGCTCAGCTTTACCTTCCATTTACAGTGTGAAGAACAGGAAATAATATCAGATTACAACATAACATATATGATGAAATGATAAGATGCCACTCATGTGTGTGCAAGTCATGTGGCAAACAAACTACTGTTTGAAACATACTCCGTTGCATATTGCATAAGGTCTCTCTAATTACTCACCAGCATAGGATATGTTTTTCATGCTGGGAGCGGCATGGGATGCTGGTCCTCAGCATGTTAAGCAGGAGAGCCAGCTAGACCAGCGTAAACCAGCCTGGACTAACATGGGATTCATGCTGGTTTATGCTGTATTTTTCAGCAGGGTATCAACAGACAGCCAATCGGGTGCCTCATATATTTACCAAGCGTGCCGCACACGTCCCCAAAAGTGAAGCCAAAGCGCCTCGCTCGCCCCCGGGTGGCTGGTCTCAGTATAGCGCATAAGCCACGCCCCTCCATGTATTCTAATGGGATGTGAGGCAAACTAAACAATCAAATTACACTTCAGTAAACTGTACTAACAGATACTGCGGGAGTGTGGGCGGGCTTTTGATATCACGGCTCTACTTCCTGCTGTCTACTGCACTGGCACAGGTCCCAAACCTGCTGTCCGCGCCATATTCAGACATTGGCGGCTTCACTTTTCTACAATGGAAGATAATGAAGGGGCGTCGGCCATCTTTTTTACAGTCTATGATATTTACACACTTTGGACAGTCACAGGAACACCACGCATTGTTTAAACAGTATTTTCAGCGTTTAAGAGTAAACTTTCAAATGGGGTGTGAAAACAAGTCACTTCTCAAGATGAATTTCACACACACACACACACACCTTTATAGACAAATGTCTACTCAGGAAAAAAGGTAATATGATGTTGTGCAATGCTAGGGCCGTTATGTAAACAGGTCGTGTGGTGTGTTTTCCCAATAACTAACCCAGGGTTTAGGAATGTACAGTGTAACACCGGACACAAGCGGTGCGACGCGACAAAAGACAATATAACCCATTATAATCAGTGATGCTGTCTACACTGGATGCGACATGACAAATCCCCAACAGTAAACTTCTCAAATGGTTTCAGTCCTATCTAAGTGATAGGAAAAATATAAAATGCAGCATGTCTCCTGTGATGGGTAGTGTGTGAGTGTGTGTGTGTGTGTGTGTGTGTGTGTGTGTGTGTGTGTGTGTGTGTGTGTGTGTGTGTGTATGACACTCAATTGTACTTCTACTTCTCTCTTATGCTATTTCATGGATTCTGTGTGTGTGTGTGTGTGTGTGTGTGTGTGTGTGTGTGATGGGTAGGTTTAGGGGCAGGGCAGTGTAGGGGATAGAAAATACGGTTTGTACAGTATAAAATGCATTACGCTATGGAATGTCCCACAAAACATGGAAACACAACATGTGTGTATGTGTGTGTGTGTGTGTGTGTGTGTGTGTGTGTGGACTGGTAATCCTTACGTGGACAAAATGTCCCCACAAAGATGGCAATATCCAAAATCCTTGTATGGGCACTTCTCCCGAATGAATTTCACACACACACACACCAACCAGAGCAAGAGCAAAAGCGTGCGCTTCGTTCAGGTTACGGAAGCCGTTGGCGCGGGCATTTTGTTTTTGGACCATGAAATCAAAGAAGTGTGTTTCTGGTTGTAAGGGAAAGATAACCTTGTTCAGCTTCCCAAATAACCCACCATTAAGGAAACGTTAAGGAGTTCTGCTGGTGTGTGTGTGTGTGTGTGTGTGTGTGTGTGTGTGTGTGTGTGTGTGTGTGTGTGTGTGTGTGTGTGTGTGTGTGTGTTCCCGGTCATGAGTGGAAACCACAGGCGGGAGTGAAACTGCATCAAATGTGTGTGTTTTGTTGGCAATCGCAGCTTAAGTGCTTATAAAGTGAACAACACCAATGTATAGTGAATTGGTTATCCCAGATAAAGCCATTAATTTTGTGTGTGTGTGTGTGTGTGTGTGTGTGTGTGTGTGTGTGTGTGTGTGTGTGTGTGTGTGTGTGTGTGTGTGTGTGTGTGTGTGTGTGTGTGTGTGTGTGTGTGTGTGTGTGTGTGTGTGTGTGTGTGTGTGTGCGTCTCTTTAGCTCCGCCCACTGCACGCCTCCACGAGCTCGGCTGTTTTCAGTAAGAATCGGTACAGTGTATCTGTCTTCTATAAATCTGATAAACTAAAGACTCTTGGGAGATTTGAAGGATCAACACCAGACCGGCAGGAACTGTGTGTGCTATGCCCCCTTTAAGGCATTCTACCAACTCATTGGACTCATTAGCGTGTCTAAAAGATCGGAAAGTGTCGGAAAGAAAATCGGATGGCATTACATTTCTAAAAATGAAATGAGGACAAAACAGAGGTCATTTTATTCGGTCAAGAAAATGGCTCTGTTACAGTCCTTTTAAATTCGAGCCCTTGTCTAAAATGTTGGTAAGGGATTTAGGCTTTTAATGGACGAAAACTTAAAAATGGATAAGCAAATGAACACTGTGGTTCAGGCTTGTTTTTATCTTTTGAGTATTTTAGTTCAAATAAAGCCTTTTCTACCAAAATGAGCCTGGCATCCTTTCACAGATTTCTGAAACTCTCTGTATATGTTGGCATTCCCTCTGCATCCCGATAGCACGATTACAAACTGTGCAAAATGCTGTGGTGCATAGTGTTAATTCCAAAACGGGATTAGCTGCAGATGTCTTCTGATCGTCCGATTTCTCTCATTCCCATTGAATCTAAGATCATAAGTAAGATTCTTGCGAATAGACTGAAAAAGTGCATTTGCTCAATAATTCATCAGGACCAGACAGGTTTTGTGCCCAAGAGGCACATATATTTCAATAAATGAGCTGGCTGTTTAACATAAGTTATAACAAGATAAACTTAGGACGTGTAATTTCACTAGACGCTCAACGAGCCTTTGAACAATTAGAGTGGAAATATATGATCGCCGCTCTAAAGAAATGTGGATTCGGTTCAGAATTTATTAAATGGATTGAAATAATGAATGCACATCCATTTCTAATCCTGAAATGTCTGTTCCACCATTACTTGAGCCTATTGAGAAATGTGTCTTTCTGGATTCACCATAAATTTGGAAAAAAGTGAATTAATTGCAGTCTTTGACGATCTAGATAAAAAAATATATATTAAAAAAATACATATATATATGTATTTTTTTATATATTTTTTTTTTATCTAGATCGTTTAGCCAGCACCAAATTTAAAATTGCAAACTACTTCTTTAAATATTTGGATAAATTCCAGATATCTGGATGCTCCAATTTGTAATAACCATGCTTTTCCTCCGGGGTTACACATCAAGCTCTTACAAAAAACATTATGACCTAATATTATGTTGGTCCCCCGTTTGCTGCCAAAACAGCCCTGACCCATCAAAGCATGGACTCCACTCGACCCCTGAAGATGTGCTGCGGTATCTGGCACCAGGATGTTAGCAGCAGTTCCTTTAAGTCCAGTAAGTTGCGAGGTGTTGCCTCCATGGATCAGCACATCCCACAGATGCTCGAACCATTCCTGAAGCATTTGTGCTTTGTGTCAGGAGCATTATCCTGCTGGAAGAGCCACAGCAACCAGGGAATACCGTTTCCATGAAAGGCTGTACATGGTCTGCAACAATGCTTAGCCTCATACGCAACAAACTGCGATGCTCTGTGTATTCTGACCCCTTTCTATCAGAACCAGCATTAACTTCTTGAGCAGTTTGAGCTCCAGTAGCTCGTCTGTTTGATCGGACCACACGGCCCAGCCTTCGCTCCACACGTGCATCAATGAGCCTGGGCCGCCCATGACCCTGTGGCCGGTTCTCCACTGTTCCTTCCTTGGAGCACTTTTGATCCTGACCACTGCAGACCGGGAACACCCCACAAGAGCTGCAGTTTTGGAGATGCTCTGACCCAGTCGTCTTGCCATCACAATCTGGCCCTTGTCAAACTCGCTCAAATCCTTACGCTTGCCCATTTTTCCTGCTTCTAACACATCAACTCTGAGGACAAAATGTTCACTTGCTGCTTAATATAACAGAAACGGTGATGAAGAGATCATCAGTGTTATTCACTTTGCCAGTCAGTGGTCATAATGTTATGCCTGTTATATTATTTATGGGAATTGTAACCATTCACAATCTTTATAGGGATGGTACATTTAGCTCTTTTGACCAGCTAAAACAATACTATGTTTCTGCGCGTTCTTTTTCCGTTATCTGCACGTTAGAGACCAGACTTTTACAAACTACGGCTAGAAAAGGTGGACAACGACACAGAGGAAATACAACATGACTGGGAAGAGGAAATAGGTCTTAATAATAATGAAACCATGTGGGATGAGTGCTTGAGAAATGGAAATACATGTTCTGTAAATGCTAGACACAATTTGGTTTGGTTCAAGGAATTCATAGGCTTCCTTATTCTAAATCATAACATTTATCCCTCGATCTCTCCATTCTGTAATAAGTCGAAAAATCTGTAAAAATGTCAAAAGGCACCTTTGTTTCATTCTTTATGATCAGATAGTAAAATTCAACATTTTGAAATTTGGTATTTAAATTTCTTTCTGAATTGCTAACACACTAAAATGACACGCACAGCACACTTATTGAAACGGACACAGAGAGCAAAACCTCTACTCAAGTCTCCTACAGTCTAAACACATTTTCTGCTTTACACACATTTTGTGATTCAAAATGGCACTTTTTACAGTTTTTATTCGCTTTGGGACTATTTTCACAAGCAAGGTGAACATTTTTGAAACTCATAGTGCTAATATCACAACAGATCATCAAAAGCTCACTTTTTTTACCATTTCAGCATATTTTCAATTGTGTTAGTACATTATACAAAACCACAAAGTATCCTTTTCACTACACTAAATGAGTTTCATTTATATACATGTTTCATTCACAGTAACAGCCTTTCATAAAGCTCTTACTATCAAATGTTTGATTTGCATCTCTTCTCGTTCAGTTTAATACATTTGTCTATTATTTAATCCACTGATCTTAATGGTTAATCAATGAACCGTTTGGTAAACCTACAGATTTCTATAGATAATGTTTCTATAAACATAGTTTCTGCTTTGTTTGCAATTTCCGATATGGATAACTTTAATTCATTATTTTTACATTATAAGCGATTTATTTTAGATTATAACCACTATGTTTGAAATGTGTGTGTGTGTGTGTGTGTTAAGAAATTTAAAATAAAGTAATTATGCTGTTGCAAGGCTTCTGAAGAGGGTAAAGAAAGACAAATCTACTACTATAATTATATTTATATCAGTACTATAGCCTATATGTGAGCACAACACCACACTCTAAAAAATGCCGGGTTGTTTCGACCCCAAATTTGGGTCAAATATGGGTTAAATTTTAAGTTACATTTTTAACCCAACGTTTGGGTTTGTCCATATTTTACCCAAATTTGAGTTGAAACAACCCAGCATGTCCTGCAGTCGTGCGTCTCACGGGTATATCTGTGGAAATACCCAACAATACACTGAAGTATTTATCAATTGCCAAAAATCATTATGATATTAAGATCATGCTCCATGTCAACAGAACTGCACGCACGCTTTTACAGAGTGCTGGGTTATTTTTTGAACGCAAATGCTGGGTTCATCCTGCTGGGTCATTTTATTGGGTTATTCTTAATCACTTTACCCAGCGCTTGACAGTAAACATATTGGAGGAAAAGAAAAAGAGTGTAATATCCTGGTCCCATGCTGTGAATAATGGCCGTTTTGAGGGTTACTTGAGCTTTGCTAATGGGTCTGATGGAAACATAACACTTGAGAAACGCTGGTTTAGTGTCGCTATTTACTGAAAGACTGCCCTACTTTTCCATGCAGTAGAATTAACACACCACGTGGCTTATGTACATGACATCATACTAGTATTGAGGATGAGGGAGTCCCTCCCCTCTGACGGCCGAACCACCGGGGAATTGTCAGCAAACCATTTGCAAGTTCGGTAGTGATGTTGTTGCCAGGCAACCGGCATTCGGCATATATAGGTGGAGATCTCTTCATGGATGCCGTGGGAGAAAGGCACTCGATTGGGAACAGCTGAGGAAAATCCTGCAGCGAGGAGCACCTGTACTGTAAAGTTCCCTCTCGGAGCCAGCGAGCGCATGTGAATCCGATCGACGTTGAGGTGCACAGCCTCCATCCTCTGGGAGTCCCTGGAGGGTGGATCTGCATCTGACCTGGTTTGCTGGATGCTGTAGGAATCTCACGGAGTGTGCCGGGCTTGTCATGTGTGTCAGAGCAGTCAGCGTGTAACATGTTCTCCGCTGCGTGAATCTTTGGCTTGCGTCTCTCAGGTGAAAATGGAGCTTGATCAGTTTGCCATGTGACCGAGCATCCAGCCCTGAACATGTCCAGATTCAAAGCTCTGTGTTTGGATTACTGGCAGTTTTTGTGTCTGCAGCCCAATAGCACATTTTTCAAAAGGTAAGTGTGAGACGTCTGCAGCGAATAATAAACATGTGGCAATGTAACTGCAGAAATTCAACATGGGGATGATAATTGACCCTGTTTGCACAGTTTTTTTGAGTAATGTCACCTTGTCCGTGTGGGATAACGTTAAGCAATGGACAGATAGCGATTGTTTTCAACTGGATGTGGTAGGTAAGACAGTCCTTCTAAAATCTCACAGTAATTAGTAACACTTCACACACTTATGACTCTCAGTAATTTAACACTTATGATTATAAAGGTTACGCCACTGATAGCAAATAATGTTGGATTTGACATGAAGTGAAAGTCATTTGGAGCTGTGGTCATGCTCTATCCCGATCAAAGAGTGTGTGCCGGAGAGCGGTTAGTCCGCTCACATTCAGCTCCGACTCCATGCACAATTCACACTTCTCATCTGCAGTCAGTTCCCTATGGATAACATCAAGTCTCGCCCTACATATTTTCTCATTGAATATTCTAACTCTGAAATATATCACATGGATAGCAACACGAGGAGAAAATGGTGTATGATTAACTTTGAAACAATTTTCACTCAGAAATTGCTTGTTGATTTCACAAATTGTTACAAAGAAACAGCAAATACATTTTTTTTAGTGTAACTATTAGTGTTAACTCCTGACTGTAAATTTAGCAGATTCTGGATCTTAGCTCTAGTCAAGGCCGTAACCATGTCTTGAACATTGGGGGGACCAATTTTTTATGAAGCTTATAGAAACAGAACAGTGATGGAAATTCTAGGAAATTCTAGTTGGGAATTAATCATTTTGAACTAAATTATTTTGCAAAAAATATTTGTATTAATTTGCATTAAAATATGCATACACTATATTGCCAAAAGTATTGGGACACACACATCCCTGAGTTCAGGTGTTCAATCCCTTCCTGGCCACATCTGTATAAAATCAAGCACTAGGCCTGCAGACGCTTCTACACACATTTGTGAAAGAATGGGTCGCTCTCAGGAGCTCAGTGAACTCAAGCGTGGGACCGGGATAGGTTGCCACCTGTGCAATAAGGACATTCCTGACATTTCCTCACTACTAAATATTCCACGCTCAACTGTTAGTGGGATTATAACAAAGTGGAAGCGATTGGGAACAACAGCAACTCAGCCATGAAGTGAAATCCCAGAGCGGGGTCAGCGCATGCTGAGGGTCACAGTGCGCAGAAGTCACCAACTTTCTGCAGAGTCAATCGCTCCAGACCTCCAAACTCCTGTGGCCTTCAGATGAGCTCAGGAACAGTGCGGAGAGAGCTTCATGGAATGGGTTTCCATGGCCGAGCAGCTCATCCAAGCCTTACATCACCAAGTGCAATGCAAAGCTTGGGCTTGGCCCTTTAGTCCCACTGAAAGGAACTCTTAATGCTTCACCAAGATATTTTGGACAATTTCATGCTCCCAACTTTGTGGGAACAGTTTGCGTTGGCCCCTTCCTGTCCCAACATGACTGTGCTCCAGTGCACAAAGTGTCACTCCATAAAGACATGGATGAGCGAGTTTGGTGTGGAGGAACTGGACTGGCCTGCACAGAGTCCTGACCTCATCCCGATAGAACACCTTTGGGATGAATTAGAGCGGAGACTGTGAGCCAGGCCTTCTCGTCCAACATCAGTGCCTGACCTCACAAATGCACTTCTAGAAGAATTCCCATAAACACACTCCTAAACCTTGAGGAAAGCCTTCCCAGAAGAGCTGAAGCTGTTAGAGCTGCAAAGGGTGGGCCGACTCCATATTAAACCCTACGGATGAAGAATGGGATGGCATTAAAGTTCATGTGCATGTAAAGGCAGGCGTCCCAAATCTTTTGGCAATATAGTGAATGTACGTTTATTTGTATGCCTAAAATGTTGGAAAAGTGAAAGTTTCTTGTCTCTTCAGAATGACGTAAAGAATGACATGAGTCACATAAATGCATATTTTCAAACAGCCATATTTGAGTTGAGTCGTTTGCATCGCTGGATGTTTCTGTTCACATGTATTAAATGTTTCGTTCACCTTGCTTTCGTTAAACTGACGCTTTGCACTGGAATGCACATGTTGCTTCTGTGATCTGTAAACTCTGCCTACTTCGATTTGATTGGCTATCTCAATTATTTTGACATTGAGCGCTGTTAGACCGCTAAGGCAGACCAGACAAAAAATGTTTACTTTGAAGCCTTTTTGTCATCCTAACAACAGCATACAGAGCGCTGCGTAATGAAGGGCAGCATAGCAGTGCAAGCATTTCAAATACTGGGGGGACAATTTGGCCATTTCTAATTATTGGGGGGGACTTGTCCCTCTCAATGTCTATGGTGGTTCCGGGCCTGGCTTTAGTTTATGATAGACATTGTTGTAAGCTTTATATCCTGATGGATTTTGGTTCCTTGACACTGTCGCCTTTGGCTTGACTTGCTCAGTTGGGGACACTTAAATTTCAACTAAATCACTGATCTGCCCGCATTGACACTGTCTGATAATTGAAATGAGCTGGATGACATCACTGTTTTCTCCAGAGCGACTGAACAGCGAATCAAACTCTGTTGTATTATTTTCCTGTTTAACACTGTGAAGCTGCTTTGAAACTATCGGCATTGCAAAAAGAGCGACATAAATAAAGGTGACTTGACTATATTCTAATCGCTTACCATGCAGATACACTTTTGGTCAGAGGTTTAACATCCTTGTGTTATTCAACCAGAGGGTGGCGCTCTAAAGTTGACTGCCAGGTATGCACAGAACGCTATCTTAGCATTGCCTTAAAGTAGTATTTATAGTGAAACAAATTGCCCAAAATTGCAGACAAAATGAAACGCAACAAATAAGGGAGGAACCACTGCCAACCACCAGTTCAACACATAAAACACACAAAAAATGAAATGACAAAGAAAACAACCCAGGAAAAAATAGTAATCAAGGACTCCAAAAAGTCCTTCAATATTGTCCATTAAATGTAATCACAAAAACACCAAATAATAATTAAAAAACAGGAAATATATGGGTGTAATGAATATAAGGAACCTGAAAGCGATGATCAATGAGATTGTCTGTGCTCAAAAGTTCAGTTCCAAGTCAGTCCAGGCGCAGCCACAATCTTGTCTTAGGTCATTTTTCTGGACCTTTTTACAGAAGGTAAAAGCCGCCGTAATCTGTCCGTAATGACACATTCGGATGGGACTAAAATCACTGAGAAGCTCTGGTAATATTTACTTTCCCCCATCTTTCCATGTTGAACTAATCCCGTCTGAATCGGGCTTCAGCTGAAGTGGACTGATAGCATCTTGGTCTGGAGCGAGGTTTATGTAAACTCACGTGAAAATAAGCGAGCAGTCTGAAACCTGCCCCAATGGCTCTCAATTAGAGAACGCTGCAGTTCCATTTTCCACCACAGATTTGCACTGTGAAACTGAGGGGGCGCTGTGGAGCTGTGGAGAGCTCAGGCTCCTGCTCCCGTGCCTGGCCTTACACACTCGAGCCACGGCTGAGTAACACGCCAATCTCTGCTGTTTGGCTTTACTGGTGATCCCTCAGATGCATTACATCAAACGTCACTTGAAGAATTTGAAAACAGAATTTGGTCCATGTTATATAATACATGTACTTACCATAATAATAACAATAAATTATGCATAATTACATGATGCAATTAACCCTACCCTAATCCTATAGTAAGTAGTAGTAATATACCATCTAGCAAACACATAGCAACTACCCTAGTAACCACCTGAGTACCCTAGCAAGCATATAACAACCACCCCAAGTACCTTAGCAACTGCATAGCAAGCACCCTAGCAACCACCTGAGTTCACTAGCAACTGCATAACCCTAGCAACAGCCCCAAGTACCTTAGCAACCACCCCAAGTAACTTAGCAACCACCTGAGTACCCTAACAACACCATAGCAACCACCCCAAATACCTTAGCAAACGCATAGCAACCACCTGAGAACCCTAGCAACTATGTAGCAAGACCTTAGCAACCACTTAGAGTACTATAGCAACCACCCTAGCAAGAAGCCGAGTACCCTATCAACCACCCAGGATCAAACTCATAGTAATGTGTGTGTGTGTGTGTGTGTGTGTGTGTGTGTGTGTGTGGACTGGTAATCCCTACGGTATGGGGACAAAATGTCCCCACAAAGATGGCAATATCCAAATTTTTGTCCTTGTGGGGACATTTTTGAGTCCCCATGAGGAAAACATCTTATAAATCACACTAAGTGATGTTTTTGAAAATGTAAAAATGCAGCATGTCTCCTGTGATGGGTAGGTTTAGGCAGTGTGTGTGTGTGTGTGTGTGTGTGTGTGTGTGTGTGTGTGTGTGTGTGTGTGTGTGTGTGTGTGTGTGTGTGTGTGTGTGTGTGTGTGTGTGTGATGGGTAGGTTTAGGGGCAGGGGCAGTGTAGGGGATAGAAAATACGGTTTGTACAGTATAAAATGCATTACGCCTATGGAATGTCCCCATAAAACATGGAAACACAACATGTGTATGTGCGTGTGTGTGTGTGTGTGTGTGTGTGTGTGTGTGTGTGTGTGTGTGTGTGTGTGTGTGTGTGTGTGTGTGTGTAAAGAGCGCCTCATACAGTGTTCCAGTGAGGTCAGGCTGTAGACAGTCACATCCTCACATAATGTTTTGGTTTTTTATAATGAACTAAACTAAGTGTAAATTAAATTTAGTACAGCAATTACTTAACTTTTAATTGTTTACATCACAGTTCATTAGAATGATGATTTTTGTGCATTATAATGATAATTTGGGGGTGGATGGGCTGTCATAAAAAATAATGTCACAATGCAAAAAATCATAATGGACCTAAAAAGGCAGTCACTTAAATGTGAGTAAGGTAGATGCTGAGCAAACCTGCAGCGTGACATCGGAGACCTCAGATAACGTGATCTGCTCATCGGAGACAGCAGACAGCATTACTTATTTACTGGCCGTCCCGACCTGCAGCAGACTCACAGAGGGCTTGGTGCTGGAGTTCTGGGGCTTGTTTTGAAGGTGCTCGTGCTTTGGTGGACATCAGTGGTCTTCTCCTGTGTGCTGCCTCTGACGTGAGTGTGCCTCTCTTTAACACACACTCATGGTCTGATAAATGCTGAACCTAATAGACTTTAGTATCACGAAAAACAGTGTTCTTTGACCTGAACAGTGTTCATCGATGGTGGCTTTAATTCAGTACAAAGTAGTTAAGTTAGTGAAGACATTAGTGTCTAAAAACTTGTGCTATGTGTGCTATGCCTGAATTCATATAATGACCGTTCACTGTGTCTTAAAGGAACAGGTAAATTAGTTTGCTTTCGGTTCATTTGCCTTTATTATGCAGGATGTTTAAAGTGTACATCAGTAAGTTTGACTGATATTTGATCACTGTTAGAGGTGGCCAACCACCTTCAGGTTTTATGAGTCTGTACTGAACCACTGGCCGCCAGTAAACCAAATGATTCCTAACACATACTCTTATGCAAATTTTGAGATCTTGCATAAAAATACTGGACGGACACCAATTTTTGCATACAATTTTAAAATGTGCATAACAAAAACACTAGGTGGCACAAGAGAAGCGCACAAGGAAGTAAACAAAATAGTATTTGATTGCAAATTCAAAACACGCAGGAGATAACTTGGAGACACGTAATATAGAAACCACTACAGTATTACAGTGTTAAACGATGCAGGGCATGGACTGAAACTGAGAGCTTAAATACATGAGGGCAAACAAAAGAGCTGATGAGTTATTTAACACGACACACCTGAACAGAATACTCAAATCAATCAGAAACCATGGAAACCAACAGGCAGGGGACGAGGAAGACAGACCTAATTAACAGCAAACACTAGAACAGAAAAGCTAAATCAAACTATACAAAACATGAAATCAGACTGTGACAGTAGGCTACTCCCACCGCTTCCCACAAGGCATTCCCTAAATCTCACGGCACTCCAAAAAACGTAATGAGTCCAGCCGGGGAGGGGGTCCTAGAAGCTGATTCAGGGCTGGAGAAGGGAATGACCAGGGTGGCACTGGCAGGATGTGAAGCCTTCAGGGTGGCTCTATTTGCATGGAGCTCCAGGGAGGAGTTGCAGGCTCAGGAAGCTGCCAGGTTGGCACCGGTTGCTCAGGGATCCAGGGAGGCACAGGGGCTGGAGCTAACACTGGAGTGGACTTGGGATTTTCACTCACTGGAGTGGATTTGGGATTTTCACTCAATGGAGCGGATGTGGGAATTTCACTCACTGGAACGGATGTGGGAATTTCACTCACTGGAGTGGACTTGGGATTTTCACTCACTGGAGTGGATTTGGGAATTTCCCTCACTGGAACGGACGTGGGAATTTCACTCACTGGAACAGATGTGGGAATTTCACTCACTGGAACGGACGTGGAAATTTCACTCACTGGAACTGCCTTGGGAATTTCACTCACTGGAACTGCCTTGGGAATTTCACTCAATGGAGCGGACTTGGGAATTTCGCTCACTGGAACTGCCTTGGGAATTTCACTCAATGGAGCGGACTTGGGAATTTCGCTCACTGGAGCGGACTTGGGAATTTCACTCACTGGAGCGGACTTGGGAATTTCACTCACTGGAGCGGACTTGGGAATTTCACTCACTGGAGCGGACTTGGGAATTTCACTCACTGGAGCAGACTTGGGAATTTCACTCACTGGAACAGACTTGGGAATTGCACTCACTGGAACGGACTTGGGAATTTCACTCACTGGAGCGGACTTGGGAATTGCACTCACTGGAACGGACTTGGGAATGGCACTCACTGGAACGGACTTGGGAATTGCACTCACTGGAACGGACTTGGGAATTTCACTCACTGGAGCGGACTTGGGAATTGCACTCACTGAACGGACTTGGGAATTTCACTCACTGGAGCGGACTTGGGAATTGCACTCACTGGAACGGACTTGGGAATTTCACTCACTGGAACGGGCTTGGGAATTTCACTCACTGGAGCGGACTTGGGAATTTCACTCACTGGAGCGGACTTGGGAATTTCACTCACTGGAGCGGACTTGGGAATTTCACTCACTGGAGCGGACTTGGGAATTTCACTCACTGGAGCGGACTTGGGAATTTCACTCACTGGAGCGGACTTGGGAATTTCACTCACTGGAGCAGACTTGGGAATTTCGCTCACTGGAGCGGACTTGGGAATTTCACTCACTGGAGCGGACTTGGGAATTTCAGTCACTGGAATGGGCTTGGGACTTCCTGTCTGGACCAGGAATCTGGTGATTTCTTCAAAACAAAATCTGAACCATTCAACCAGACAACACATATTCGATATTCCTGCATCTATCGGGAGACAGGAACTGATACAGTTCGTCATCGAGCTGCTCGCAGAAAACGGCCTTGAGCGTGTGGGTGCTCCGGTTCATCAGAGGGTGATATTTTAGGAACTCTATGAACTGCTCAAGTGATGGAGCCATCGCTCCGCCAGATCCATCTTCCTGTTCTTAGTCCTGTTTTCTGTCATGGTAGGTGCACAACAAGGAAGTTATCTAAATAGTATTTAATTGCAAATTCAAAACAAAGAATCACATAGGAGATAATTTGGAGACACAGAATATAGCAACCACTAAAAAATAAATGTTTAACAATACAGGACCAGGAACAGACTGAAACTGATGGACTGGAGCGACCGACAGCAAGATATCAATAAAGAATCCTGCTGGAGATACATCCAAGTCTCCTGGTCCTGAGATTTCCAACAGTACCAAACGTTTCCCAAACACCAGGCATCTGCCCCCGAACACTAATTTAGTTGTGTATTTTAATTTATTAGAAGTAATTTATTTTGCAGGGGAAAAAGTCACAAGCTCCAATAGGGCTGCACTATATTGAAGAAAACTGCGATGTGCAATAACTTAAAAAATGTGATATTCAATATGCATTACAATATTGCTTTAAGTGTGTAAAATCAATTGATCATCCAGGTAAGCAAATTCAAAACAAAGAATCACACAGGAGATAATTTGGAGACACAGAATATGGCTACCAGGTTAGCAAATTAATCTATAACCAGAATATAGCAACCTGTAACTGTAGGGGTGGAGGATTAGTTATTGTTGTTTAATTCATCTTTGGGTCACACTTTAGATTTGGGTCCAATTCTCACTATTAACTGACTATTAACTATGACTATTGCCTCAATAAACACCTAATTTACTGCTTATTACTAGTTAGTAAGTAGTTGTTAAGTTTAGGTATTGGGTAGGATTATGGGATGTAGAATATGCTCATGCAGAATAAAGCTCATGCTTTATACATACTAATAAACAACCAATATCTAATGATATGTATGCTAACTAATTAATAGTGAGAATTGGACCCTAAACTAAAGTGTTAGCCATCTTTGTTATTAAAAATAAGAACAAATAAGCAAATTACAAACAATGGGACAAATGCAATACATTAAAGTAAGGAACAATACAGAAACTGAATAATCAAATGTAAATCTAAAACTCTGAATAGTCTTTACATTGATTAAACTGACTTTTCACAACGTTTTGAAATATTCTGTCAAAATCATTCAGATATGTACATTTGCAACATTTCGATAAATCCAATATATCGCGCAGCCATAGCTTCCGACTGCAACAACTTTTTATTTACTTGCATCATGCAGTTTCCCAGGAAGTGAAGACCTTGTGCTCTGGAAACTCAATATTCAAATGTTTTGCACGTTTAATTAGCTACTCCAGACAGAAACATAGCTAGTGTCTCAGAAACTCTAAAAAACTAGTGTATCAAACATTTTAAACCAATGAAACACAACCAAACCATTTCACCAAATTTGCCGTCACTTGCAGCATTGCTGTACTGGTCTAGCGGCTGTTTGGTAAAACCAGTTCTATCCAGTATAAACTAACCTTAACCAGCATGGAAATCCAAGCTGATCTGAGCTGTTCTGTTCCATCAGTTTGATCTTTTTTTAATTCTTAGAAGATTTTTATTTTTAAACTTGCTTGTAATGTTCCTCATTTGAAAATCACTTTTGATAAAGGCATTTGCTAAATGAATAAATGTCAATGTAAACCTCAATGGGTCTCTGGGATCAGATGGGCTGGGATGCTGGGTTGAAAAGGGGCGTGGCTCATATAGCAGAGGGGTGGGGCTCTGGCAGAAGGGGGCGGGGTTCAGAGAGCAAAAAGATTTGCTGCAGAGGGCAGAGGGGCGGGCTTTGTGATGTGCTCGTGCTATAGCACTGCAGTGTGTGTGTGGTGTGTGTGTGTGTGTGTGTGCGTGCGTGCGATTGCATTTCATCCCCAGTGTATTATTAGAATCTGGGTTTCCCCAGCGAATCTCATCTAGTCGTGATAGTCGTGTGGCTATAGCACTGCAGTCAGCAGCATTCAACCTGACAGGAAACAGCCGGAAACACTTGTGTTGACAGCACTGTTTAGAGTGGTGCGTGTGTGTGTGTAGGTTTGTAGAATGAAATGGCCGCTGTAGGCTAGAGTAGGTTGTTCCCATATTAATCGAGACTGTGAGGTGTTTCAGCGCTCCATACATTACTGACAGTCTTTAGATACCATCCACGTGATGCACTATATCTTGTGTTTTGATGGTGCAAGCTCACAAGTTGTTCGAACAGATCTGAGAAGTGTGGGATGTTTCCCGTCCAGCTACTGACCAGACTATAATGCAGGAGCGAGTCCCCTAAATGTGTGTACGGAACAGGACTCATAACCATACGTCCTGGCATCTCGTGTGTTTGGTTTGGTAGCTGATATTTTTAACCAAAGTAATAGTGCAGTGACCAGACTTTTTATGTTTGGCAATTTTACCTGGAAACTAGAGCTCAGACATGATGTTGTTGCCCCATCTAACGGTAGAAAAAAACTCTTATGTAAGCTGGTGATGACCAGTGGAAGTGTTGGGTGTTCGGTCAGAGAGGGAATGCGATATTCTCATGAATGATTCAGTGTCATCTCTCCTACAGGATGAGCCGACTCAAACCCAGTCTTCCTCGTGTAAATGCTGAGAAAAAGCTCAAAAGCTCGGAGATAACACTGGCATCAGATCTTTGAGATGAGCTTGACAGAGCTTTGTAGACCTGCTGCTCAAATCCATATATACAGTAATACAGTACACTGACTCACTTAAAGCAATATAGTGAATCTAAGCTGCTCGATTGACGATAATATTGTCACAAAAAGTAAACTAAATTATCGCACTAATCTGATAAATGTTTCTGCTAGTCTCAGCGCGATGTTCACGTCCAGCTCCTCGCTGTTTAAATATCAAATGCACTGGCGCATCTGTTCACCCATGGGCGTCTGGTCTGAACACCAGGTGTGTGTGTGTGTGTGTGTGTGTGTGTGTGTGTGTGTGTGTGAACACCAGGTGTGTGTGTGTGTGTGTGTGTGTGAACACCAGGTGTGTGTGTGTGAACACCAGGTGTGTGTGTGTGTGTGTGTGTGTGTGTGTGTGTGTGTGTGTGTGTGTGTGTGTGTGTGTGTGTGTGAACACCAGGTGTGTGTGTGTGTGTGTGTGTGTGTGTGTGTGTGTGTGTGTGTGTGTGTGTGTGTGTGTGTGTGTGTGTGTGTGTGAACACCAGGTGTGTGTGTGTGTGTGTGTGTGTGTGTGTGTGTGTGTGTGTGTGTGTGTGTGTGTGTGTGTGTGTGTGTGTGTGTGTGTGTGTGTGTGTGTGTGTGTGTGTGTGTGTGTGTGTGTGTGTGTGTGTGTGTAAGTGTGTGTGTGTGTGTGTGTGTGTGTGTGTGTGTGTGTGTGTGTGTGTGTGTGTGTGTGTGTGTGTGTGTGTGAACACCAGGTGTGTTCAGGAGCATTGCTATTGTGAGGAACTGAAAACCATTGACCAACACACACCTGCTCTAAAGTCAATAGTGCAGTATTTATGTGTTATTTAAAGGGTGTGTTAGTAATGTGTGCCTATAGGCGGTGCACAACACACACACACACACACACACACACACACATTTTTAAAGATTAAAGATTAAAGGATTGAAATGTAAAAGATTATTATTGTGGACATAAATAAAAATGCCCACATGTCATAATGGATAGTCGTTGCATGTATCAGATTCAGCCTACCTATTTGCAGTAATGACGAGCAAGCAGACGTCATTGGACGAGAAGCGTTCAGTCTCTCCTCATGTCAATAGTGAATCCGCTCATGGTGGAGCACAACTGGCTTTTAAAGGGAAAGGGAGATGAGGCTCTGATTGGTTTATTGCATATTAAGCCTAAAACACACCAATGACTCTTTAAGAGACGAGGGACAGAACTTTTGGACCATATGCTGGACGCGCAGACTATTTTTCCTATCGGTAAACTAGCAAAAGTGGATTCGGACACGCCCTAAGTGCACCTGCACCATGATCCTTAGACCATGAGATCGTTAAAATAAGGCCCTTTAAGTCATGCAGATATTAAGATCATAAGCATTAGCATCATGTTTTTCTGTAAAGCTGCTTTGAAACAATGTGTATTGTGAAAAGTGCTATCCAAATAAAATGCTTAAAATCAGCTTCTTTAGCTGGACACACAGGTGCACTTCATCATCTTTTGGCCTGCAGATGGTAGTGAGCTGAACGCCGCAGTATTTAAGGGATTTGGGCTGTTCTGGACACTGCTGCGGTCTTCAAGAGTGCTGGACGGGACAGGCATTTGTGTGGGACTGGAACTGAAGCCAACAGACAGTGATCAGAGATCCTAACCACTCAAAATAATCACCATTTCAGATATCCAGAGGTTTGGGTTCATGTCAAATGGTAAATCCTCAGGAATCTAGTCGAGGATAACTTCAGTTTATTCAGTTAAAAAATATACACTACCATTCAGAAGTGTGGGGTCATTAAATGAGCACTCCAGTGTTTTCAGAAATAGGGCTTATTCAACTTCTTTCCTACATTTAGATATGTGGGCAAATGCATTTTTGTCTCAGTGCATGCATTGTTTTAGTTTGGCAGGGTCGATGGCTTAGCTTAGCATAATGAATGGAATCCTATGTTGCCAGCTAGCATGTCCAGAGTAAAAGTGATCCAAATAAAAACCCACCTAATTACTTCTTGTGTTCTGCGTATTCTAACAGTACAAATAGTGATGCAGATTAAGACTAGGCGATTTCTAGGCAGATATTAACTTGGGACTATATTATGGGAAAGCACAGGCGAAGCACTGCTACTGCAGAGATATCATAACACATGACATCCCACAACATCCATCAACATACCGGCATATGTTGTGCATGTGCTGTGTGATCTCTGCGCTCAAGTAGCAGTGCTTCGCCTGTGCTTCCCCATAATATAGTCCCAAATTAATATCTGCCTAGGAAATCGCCTAGTCTTAATCTGCATCACTATTTGTATCTTTAAGATTTTTAAAAAAAAAATTATTTGGAAAGAAATGAATGCTTATATTTAGCAGGAATGTTACAAAAGATTTTGATTTCTAATAAGCGCTGTTGTTTTGAACTGTCTATTCATCAAAGAATCCTGAAAATATGGAAATATGTTTCTTGAGCAGCAAATCCTCATGGGACACTGAAGAGTGGAGTAATGATGATAAATTCAGCTTTGATCACAGGAATAAAATGCTGGGAGCTCAACCAATCAGCATGTTTAGCACATAAGTCCCACCCCTGAAAGTTCTCGCGAGCAGGGCCGTTTTGTGGGTACATTTTTTACCCGGATCTTAATTTAGACCCTGATCCCTGCAGTCGAAACACACAGTGTACCAGCCCAAAGTGCCTAGTTCCACCCGCGGTGAAAACGCGGCTATTTCACAATTAAATTTCCCTTGTTCTGTATTTATAGCAAGTTCTTGCTTATAGTGCTCTTCTCGTGTTTGAGCATTTTGGTTTAATAATAAAGACATCTGACCTCTCAATTGTGTGTGCTGACCACACGCGTAACAAGATTACCATCAAGTAAGCATCGAGTAGCAATGAAAAGTGCTGTTATGTTTGTGTTGAGGTGCTCTGTTGTTGGGACTAGCCAATCTCAGACAGCATGTGTGTTTTGAGTGAGGCACGTGTGGGCTCTTCTGTCAGTATGTGTGTGTCTGTGTGTGTGTGTGTGTGTGTGTGTGTGTGTGTGTGTGTGTGTGTGTGTGTGTGTGTGTGTGTGTGTGTGTGTGTGTGTGTGTGTGTGTGTGTGTGTGTGTGTCTGTGTGTGTGTGTGTGTGTGTTAGGCTCTGGAAAAAAGTTTTTGTCCAGCTAAAATAATTGTTGTTTGATTAATTTCCATTGTGAATAATCACGAGATATTCATGGGCTGCTTACACAACACCATTTTCAACCAAAATATAAAGCTCTGAATGCGTTACAGTCGCTCATCAACAGCATCTAGATTTAAACTGACAGAGTGTGTCTGCTTCCCGAACAATGCCAGGAAGACTGTTCCAGAGTTTAGGTGCTAAATAGGAAAAGGATCAACCATGTATGGAGAACAATGTATGCGATGTTTAATAGGGAGCCAGTGCAGTGTTGACAGAACTGGACTAATATGATCGTACTTCCTGGTTCTAGTAAGAACTCGAGCTGCTGCGTTTTGGACCAGCTGGAGTTTGTTTATTAAGCGAGCAGGGCAACCACCCAGTAGAGCATTACAATAATCTAGCCTTGAGCTCACGAACGCATGTACTAACTGTTCAGAGCATGTGCCGTAATTTAGATATATTTTTAAGATGGTAGAATGCAGTTTTACAGATGCTAGAAACATGGCTTTCAAACTAAGCTTTTCAAGGCTAAACCAAAAATTAACCACATCCCATTCAGTAGCGTCAAGCCACACTCATATCTGTTAAGATCAGAAAACAAAAACACGCTCTGTTGTTTGAGAAAATGCGCAATCCTTACCAGCGTTGTAATATTGAACACTGGTCATTTTTAAAAATGGCAGAACTTATTTGTTGACTCAAATATTTCTGGAAGCTTATTGAATATTGACCTTATTGAATATTCTTGGATTAATTTGCTAAACATATCACAGCTGTCTGTTTGGAGGGGCAAAGTTTGATTCTTGGGTATTTGACACAAAGAGACTCAATGTTGGAAGCATTTTTCTGCAGGATAGACTTATATATGCTTTATTTATACTGTGGCCCCAAAGAAAAGTATTTGGAGACTTAGGCCACATTAGATATTGAATATCAAACAGAGACATATAGCATGATTTTCCAGCTGAAGATTTCTGAAAAGCAGCCAGAAGGTGTTGATTTGTCTCGACCGCACGACAGTCCAGACAGGAAGAGACTCTTCAGAGCTCTTCATATTTACAGAAGATTTGCATCAATCCCAGCTTATGTTTGGATTGGCTATTGCTATATCAAATAGATAAAATTGCAGCATTAAGTTGAATTTGTGACTGGTTTTCATGATCATGTTTAGAGGATGGTCACTATGTTTCTTTATTTCACAGTTCACCCATGCAGGCCTAAGGAAAGGATTCGGCTTGCTGTCCTTTTGAACATAAACCGAGCTTATAGCTGTGAAATATAAGTAATGCATTGGGAAAAATATACCTCAAGCACATTTGAGTCTTGCACTTTACTGCTGCACTTTTTTATAAAATATTTGTTTCGCTAGTATGAAATCCCTTGCAGAGTTTCTCTGTCAGTTCTGCACAAACCAATTCTTTTATTTTCTTTCCCAAACGGCTGCTGCTGTATCCTCTCCCAGAGTACTGTAGATCTACAGGACTGTCTGTCTTCTTCCCCTGATGACTCCAGGGCTGAATCCCTCTCGAAAGTGAGCTTCCCTATGCCCTACTCACTCACTCAGAGCCTTTGAAGGGCCAATTCTGGCTGTAATTGTGACTCAAGTTCGTAACCATTGGCAAAGTGAGCAATGAAAGACGACATCATTTCCTGGTTATCTTATTATCATTACCAGCCCGTTAGCTGTTCTCACCAGAGGAATCCCTCAGGCCTGGACACACTATAGACCATTATCAAATCTTAATCAGAGATTATAATCCTCTGAATCCACACACTAGTAGGACCCTATGAAAAAAAAAAATTAATAAAAAAAATTTCTGGATTCCGTTTTTTCCCCTCTTTTTTACTCAGTTTTAATGGTTAAATAATGTTTTTAGTAAGCATGTCTAATTAATTATAATGAAACATACAAATGAAACAAGAATTTAATAATTACATGTTTATGCCCTATGAAATATGTTTGTTCAAATTCAAATTTTTACTAAATTCTGTGTTTTAAGTTGTTTGGATTCATTTAAGGTTTAATTAAATTTGATCTAATTTATTCAATGAATAAAAAACTAAAATTGTAATAATTTTTTATGAATCCCCCCCACCAAAAAAAAAGTTGTTTGCAACAAGCCTTGAATCGGGCCACGCCCCCGAGCTCAAAATCTTCAAGTGTGTGGCCAGCCTTACTATTGCTGTTAATATCTACAAATTTCTACAAATAAATATAGCCTCAACTTTTGAAAACTTGCTGTCTCTACTTTGGCAGGTAGTCGCATTTACATATAAACCTACGTAACTTATTTAAACTTCATATGAAATGCGTGATAAAAGTGTGTGTAATACAGCATATCACAACAAAACAAAACACCTTGAATTATTCTATTTATAGGCCGATGTTAACTCAAACTGAAATGAATTGTAGAGCCGTGTGCATGTGTCCTTTGCTAACTGGCCTTCCGTGAAAGCATTCAGATGTTCACTTTTGTTGGGAATGGCATCCTCATCCCCAGATCTTCTTCCTGGAGTCCTTCAGATCCCACAGCAGATCCTCTTTACAGTGGGGTTTTTCACCACATATATAACAGGTTTGCTTTCGGGAAAAGCATGTTAGATTCAGAAGTTTCTGCTTTTTCTTGTCAGTTCCTGTTAAACCTTTGAGAATACTTCAGGCTGGTTAATGAGAGTATATTAATAACTGCATGTTCGTGGTGGGAGTAGAATTCAATGAAGGGTTGTCTTTGAGTTGAAGCAGCTGTTTTATGGAGGTTCCCGGATCTGACATCAACCTGGCCGCAAACAAGCCGGACCAACTCCTTCTGTGAATAACAGACCCCCGGCATATGAGTGTGCTGGACACACTGAAGATCTGCTTTTGTTGGGTGTGAAGCCTGCTGCTCGCAGGGCTGTTTTCTGTGGGATCGGGACGTTTGCTGTGACAGGTGACGCATGCACTCGTAGACTGCGGGACAGCTGCACTTCACTGTGACCGAGAGACATCAGGTGCCAGTGGCACTCTTTCGTTATAACTGATGCTCATTTATCCTCTGAACTAGTCACTTATTCCCTTCTTTAGCAATGCAAGGTTTGAAGTTTTTGCAGACCAAAGGAAGCAGTGATTTTCTCCACAGGGAGAGAAGTGTCCTGCTTCTAATTAGAGGACGCGGTCACCTTCATCCAGCAGTGCAGGCGCAGTGATTGCTGTCCTTGTAAAGGAAGCAGTTGGCCATCTGGTGCTTATTTTCTCTTTGTCCTGTCACCTCAGATGGCATTCTTCAGAGCGGGCCAGTGAACGTCTTCACCGTCAGTACATCAGTACTCTTCTGCTCTCCACCTGTGCATATAATGTTCTGGGATACAATTGAAGTGTTTGAATACTACACACTTTTAACATAAATTAATAAACTTGCATAATTGTCAATCATACGTACACTCACCTAAAAGATTATTAGGAACAGCTGATCAATTTCTCATTAATGCAATCATCTAATCAACCAATCACATGGCAGTTGCTTAAATGCATTTAGGGGTGTGGTCCTGGTCAAGACAATCTCCTGAACTCCAAACTGAATGTCAGAATGGGAAAGAAAGGGGATTTAAGCAATTTTGAGCATGGCATGGTTGTTGGTGCCAGACGGGCCGGTCTGAGTATTTCACAATCTGCTCAGTTACTGGGATTTTCACGCACAACCATTTCTAGGGTTTACAAAGAATGGTGTGAAAAGGGAAAAACATCCAGTATGCGGCAGTCCTGTGGGAGAAAATGCCTTGTTGATGCTAGAGGTCAGAGGAGAATGGGCCGACTGATTCAAGCTGATAGAAGAGCAACTTTGACTGAAATAACCACTCGTTACAACCGAGGTATGCAGCAAAGCATTTGTGAAGCCACAACACGCACAACCTTGAGGCGGATGGGCTACAACAGCAGAAGACCCCACCGGGTACCACTCATCTCCACTACAAATAGGAAAAAGAGGCTACAATTTGCACAAGCTCACCAAAATTGGGCAGTTGAAGACTGGAAAAATGTTGCCTGGTCTGATGAGTCTCGATTTCTGTTGAGACATTCAGATGGTAGAGTCAGAATTTGGTGTAAACAGAATGAGAACATGGATCCATCATGCCTTGTTCCCACTGTGCAGGCTGGTGGTGGTGGTGTAATGGTGTGGGGGATGTTTTCACTGTGCAGGCTGGTGGTGGTGGTGTAATGGTGTGGGGATGTTTTCACTGTGCAGGCTGCTGGTGGTGGTGTAATGGTGTGGGGATGTTTTCACTGTGCAGGCTGGTGGTGGTGGTGTAATGGTGTGGGGGATGTTTTCACTGTGCAGGCTGGCGGTGGTGTAATGGTGTGGGGATGTTTTCACTGTGCAGGCTGGCGGTGGTGTAATGGTGTGGGGATGTTTTCACTGTGCAGGCTGGTGGTGGTGGTGTAATGGTGTGGGGATGTTTTCACTGTGCAGGCTGCTGGTGGTGTAATGGTGTGGGGATGTTTTCACTGTGCAGGCTGGTGGTGGTGGTGGTGTAATGGTGTGGGGATGTTTTCACTGTGCAGGCTGGTGGTGGTGGTGTAATGGTGTGGGGGATGTTTTCACTGTGCAGGCTGGTGGTGGTGGTGTAATGGTGTGGGGATGTTTTCACTGTGCAGGCTGGTGGTGTAATGGTGTGGGGATGTTTCACTGTGCAGGCTGGTGGTGGTGGTGTAATGGTGTGGGGATGTTTTCACTGTGCAGGCTGGTGGTGGTGGTGTAATGGTGTGGGGATGTTTTCACTGTGCAGGCTGGTGGTGGTGGTGTAATGGTGTGGGGATGTTTTCACTGTGCAGGCTGGTGGTGGTGGTGTAATGGTGTGGGGATGTTTTCACTGTGCAGGCTGGTGGTGGTGGTGTAATGGTGTGGGGATGTTTTCACTGTGCAGGCTGGTGGTGGTGGTGTAATGGTGTGGGGATGTTTTCACTGTGCAGGCTGGTGGTGGTGGTGTAATGGTGTGGGGATGTTTTCACTGTGCAGGCTGGTGGTGGTGGTGTAATGGTGTGGGGATGTTTTCACTGTGCAGGCTGGTGGTGGTGGTGTAATGGTGTGGGGATGTTTTCACTGTGCAGGCTGGCGGTGGTGTAATGGTGTGGGGGATGTTTTCACTGTGCAGGCTGGCGGTGGTGTAATGGTGTGGGATGTTTTCACTGTGCAGGCTGGTGGTGGTGGTGTAATGGTGTGGGGATGTTTTCACAGTGCAGGCTGGTGGTGGTGGTGTAATGGTGTGGGGATGTTTTCACTGTGCAGGCTGGTGGTGGTGGTGTAATGGTGTGGGGATGTTTTCACAGTGCAGGCTGGTGGTGGTGGTGTAATGGTGTGGGGGATGTTTTCACTGTGCAGGGTGGTGGTGGTGGTGGTGGTGGTGGTGTAATGGTGTGGGGGATGTTTTCTTGGCACACTTTAGGCCCCTTAGTGCCAATTGGGCATGGTTTAAATGCCACGGCCTACCTGAGCATTGTTTCTGACCATGTCCATCCCTTTATGACCACCATGTGCCCATCCTCTGATGGCTACTTCCAGCAGGATAATGCACCATGTCACAAAGCTCCAATCATTTCAAATTGGTTTCTTGAACATGACAATGAGTTCACTGAACTAAAATGGCCCCCACAGTCACCAGATCTCAACCCAATAGAGCATCTTTGGGATGTGGTGTAACGGGAGCTTCGTGCCCTGGATGTGCATCCCACAAATCTCCGTCAACTGCAAGATGCTATCCTATCAATATGGGCCAACATTTCTAAAGAATGCTTTCAGCACCTTGTTGAATCAGTTAATGATAAACTATGCCATGATGTTTGGAGATGTTTTTAACATTCTCTTTCTAACATTTTTCAATGTACATTTATGAAATGCACTTTCTGTAAAGCTTCTTTGAAACAATGTGTATTGTGAAAAGCGCTATACAAATATATTTGAATATTTGAATTGAGTGCAGAAATCTGACCTGTTTCTTTATATATGACTGAAAAATATTAATAAAATTCATTCATGCATGTTTAACTTGTGTAATCCAAATAGATAGAAATTTTATTTGCGACTCAAATACATAAATCCTACATTTATGCCTAAATATATTTTGTAGTGTTTAATGGGTTTTAAGATAACGCAGGTACGTCTCCTAGATGTCTGCTAAAAGCACGTCATCTGGAAAACATCTGCTGTGTTCAAACATCTGATAATAGTCATAAGACATTTCAATCTAAATCTGACAGGACACGTCTTGGAGACATATTGCAGATGAGCAAACACTAAAAACAGCAGACATCAAATAGACGTCTCCGTGATGTGCGTGTGCTCTCAGGGAAGCGTGTTGTGCTGAATTATGACCCCGCCAGAGCACTTAAAATTCAGCACAACACCTACGAACCCCTTCAGCCGTGACTATATTCACAATACAGCACTCCTCCAGGACCTCATTTACCACTCAGCACAAACATTAAAGACAACGACATATGCATTAATAAGTTACTTTAAAAAATAATCATGGCATTTAGCCATCCTTCCGCTAGAAAAACCATAAATGTCAAGAGAATGTTAGATGTAATGACTCAGCACAGAGGCTAGGGACTGTTTCATTTATTTGAACACAATATATGATATTTCTCACACATCTGCATCTGCTTATCTTTCAGCATGAGAAAAAGTTTGTTTCCTGTCTTAGTTTAAATCAGACCAGCTGCACAGTGAGAGTATGCCTAATGAGGAAAGGAAGTGTCACAGGAAGTGTCCTCATAAACCATGTGTACGTTTAATACCCATGTCATTATAACACACACACACACACACACACACACACACACACACACACACACACACACACACACACACACATACTTCATTAAATAAATAATAGAGATTATTTAATTGAAATAAATAAAACAAAATAATACAGTTTCGACACTATATTGTTTGTTTATGTTGCTACGGGTGTTGTGCAGCGGTACCAAAGTTTTATATGAATATCATATTTGAAATCACCAATGATATCTTGTCTCATAAGTGTTGTTTCTTATACTCAAATAGCGTTAAAAGAGAGACTAGATCCACCAATGCAGCCGCAGGAACACATCGACTTTATCAATCAGTGATTCTATTTCTAAAGTCTTTGGTGAGGCACTGATCTGTTCAGTGAAGTGGTCATAACCGTGCTTTATCATTAATAAAACATGGCTATTGACCAATCAGCATCAAGGATGGTAATGTTTTATACATTCAAAGGTCACTCAAGCAAGGTCAAAGTTGCCTTCTCTTTAAAAACATGCAGCATGTTCTTATACTGCTGAGAACGAGTGTGTGTTTGTCTTTCAGAGTCCAAACACATGAGCAGCAAACGCTGGATAGTTTGAACAGGACTCTCTCTCTCTCTTGGTCTCTCTGTCTCTCTCTCTCTGTCTCTGTCTCTCTCCCTCTCTCTCCTCTCTCTGTCTAACTCTGTCTCTCTGTCTCTCTCTCTCTCTCTGCCCTCTCTCTCTCTCTCTCTCTGTCTCTCTGCCCTCTCTCTGTCTCTCTCTCTCTCTCTCTCTCTCTCTCTCTCTCTCTCTCTCTCTCTCTCTCTCTCTCTCTCTCTCTCTCTCTCTGTCTCTCTCTCTCTCTCTCTCTCTCTGTCTGTCTCTCTCTCTCTCCTCTCTGTCTCTCTCTCTCTGCCCTCTCTCTCTCTCTCTCTCTCTCTCTCTCTCTCTCTCTCTCTCTCTCTCTCTCTCTCTCTCTCTCTCTCTCTGTCTCTCTCTCTCTCTCTCTCTCTCTCTCTCTCTGTCTCTCTCTCTCTCTCTCTGTCTCTCTCTCTCTCTCTCTCTCTCTCTCTCTCTCTCTCTCTCTCTCTCTCTCTGTCTCTGTCTCTCTGTCTCTCTCTCTCTCTCTCTCTCTCTCTCTCTCTCTCTCTCTCTCTCTCTCTCCCTCCCTCTCTCCCTGAAAGGCTCTATTATTAGACGTGCTTCCACATTTCCCCACTTGCATTCCTCTGCCGGTGTGCGCTCCTTCTCCTGCTGGTTCCAGACGTACAGGCTCTCTCAGCTGAAGCAGGGTTTCCTCAGCTGTGTTGGTGGAGTTCCTCTGGGCCGCTGTGACACGCAGACCTCACGCGGTTCGGCTGTTGTTGTGCTGAGGCTTCGGATCCAGGGATGGTGGAGTCCGGTGCGTTCCTCCGCAGATATGTGGTGTTTGCAGTGCAACTCAGAGAAAACACAGTCTCTGCTCGAACTGGAGCTGGACAGCTGGTAAGACTGCTCTGTAACTAGTGTGTGTGGGGAAGTTCAGGTCTGATCATAAGTATGCACGATGATTTGTTTGAAATGACTGAGGTGGCCTTTCTCAGGTCAGTAATGGCAACCCCTGTACCTGCTGGTTTCTGTACATTTAGCAGCGGTTCCCTTCATCCTTCGGTCTCTGTAGCACTGGTCATGTGTCCTGACACTGCTCTATATTTATGAGATGATCACATTAATGTGTTTTATTTAGCCCGTCCAGCTGAGAGAAACACAGCCCTTCTCTAACACACGGGAAGAGGTCCTCACCAGGACAGTATGAAACTGAACATATATGGGTTATTCATTAGTCCTCAAAGGTTTTGGTGCAGAGGAGCACTTTAAAGGCTCATGTTATGGTTTATTTATAATGTCCACTGTTGGAAGGTCTTGAGGCGTTCTTGTCCCGTAGTGATGTGAACGGCGGCCTGAGCTGTCAGTTGTGTTGGGCTCTTGTCTAGTATTCTGTGTGTGTGTCACATGTCTGCGGTGCGGAGCTGGATAACAGAGTAACACCCGGAGAGATCAGCAGGGACCGGCTGCTTCCTCTGCTGGAGGACACACAACAGCCATCTCATTTCCTGTGCCAACAGCCCCACAGTCAGCAAACTCTTCCCATCGGGACACTGCTGGTTATCTGAGGTCTGTGTGTCGCATCCAAGGCATCCGTAAACCAGTTCTGCTAGAGCTTTTCCCGGAGTGCCGTCAGACAACACGGCTACATACGCTCCACTGATGTTTGACAAACCAAGAGTGTCCCAATCCCTAAAACTCAGATCGTAACCGGACTACAAGTCACATCGAACCATCGAACCTAATGACGGTTTCTACTGTTAGAGTAAGAGTTGATCTCTTCCGTTCCGCGCTGACAGGTTTGTTTGAGCGGCGCCCTCTACTGTACACTTATTATTCACTTCTGGTGTGAAAGCGCTTTACATTGGTATTAATAACACACAAGCAAACTTAGCCTTAGTGAGAACTGAGTGAGAAAAAGTAGTATTGTAACGCATTTCTTTCCCCAACACTGGTCACGATACTCTTTGTCAGGCAGTGTGAGCTGTGTGTCTGTTCCTGTTTTCAGTTCCAATCTACAATATTCTTCCTTTCTTTAGTGTGTCTTATATATGATGTTGTGTTGATTCTTATGTCATCTACAGTAAAACTGCAAGTGGGTCATCTGGTCTGCGGTGCGTTCAGGCACAGATGGAAATCCACTTGAGACAACTGGCATGCTCACACACACACACACACACACACACACACACACACACACACACACACACACACACACACACACACACGGCTGAAATCTGCTCTTCATTAACGTGATGGACTCCCAAAACTCCCAAAGAGTTTTCCTTCCCCTTTTTCTCATCCACCTTTATTCACTTGGAATGCAGGAATCCCCCTGTTATTTGTCAGACACCCAGTGGGGATGCTTTGATGCACACACACACACACACACACACACACACACACACACACACACACACACACACTGTTATGGGCAGAGCATATTCAAATATGATAAACAATATGGCCATACAGTTTCTCCAGCTGATTTTGACATAAATGATACCAGACTACTTTGAGAAAATGCCCTCTAATCCTGACACGCTAGAGATCTCAGGCCTGAGGAGAGAGTCCGGTGAGAGCACAGGGAGTCATTATCCCAGGATCTGCATTCAGCTCTGCTGTGTGTCTCCAGACACTGCCCCTCTCCTTGGTGCATGTGTCAACTCAAAACAGCAGAATGATCAGCTGAATGTCCCCTAATAATATTGCGGATGCTTCCTCATTATCCTGTGCATGTTATAGTCCTCAGTAAGTGCATGTGTTCCTCCCCCTCACTGATACGACATGCTTTCCAAACTGTGCGCTGGCATTTGTGTGTGAGCACTAGGCAGGCGCGCCACCCGCCACAGAGGAAGGCGCCAGTGTTTGCCAGGACAGATGGCGCATGAGATTCATCTCTAGAGATATTACGCAAGAGCTGTGAATTTCACTTTGTCAACAGCACATCTCCATGACTGCATGTACCCTGCGTGTGGACGAGCACATGCATGTGTGGATGTGGTGCTAGTCCTGCTGCTATCCGCACCCTGTTGTCCTTTTTTAATATGCCGAGTCTGACATACAGTACGGCATAATTAGGAATTACGTATTGACCTGGGTTGTGTGAGGCACTGAAAACAGGTGTCTGATAGCAAGCATTGACATTTCAATAGCAATACTCTTACTAACCGATGCTATTCTCATGACTAGGCTACCAGAAGCCGTTTATTTAGCTTGGTACCATTCTGTAAATCTGATAAAGATAATACTCAATTGAGGACGTGTAATAGACTAGAGTATATTTAAGGATGACATACTGCTAGTGTGTCTTTTGATTAGTTAGAACACCCTAATATGCAGTAGGGGAGAGTGGGGTAAGATGAGCCAGTGGGTAAGTTGACCCGCCCTCTTTATCTTGGCAACTGTACACTTTTATTGTCATGTGACCATATATTTTGGACCCCCCCATCCCATCCTTTCTGCCAGACTGTGATCAGGAGAAGCACATGGGAGGAGTGGAAGGCACACATTTACTTTGAATAGTAACATTTAGCAACATAACTGCTGTAATATATATATATATATAAAACATGTTCAATATTGAAACTAATAAACATTTTAGTCACACGGTTCTTGGCATGGTGTAGTTTCTCTGCAATGACATTCATTCATTCTAATTCAGTTTCTATTTATTTTAATTTTACTCGACAAACTCAGTTTAGTCTGTTTTTGTGAAGTTTGCAACTTTGATGTTCAACATATTGTTTCAGAATTAAAGATATTTCAGCTTCATTTGGTTGGTTTAATGTTGTTAAAGTTAGCTTTAAGAAAATAAAGATGATCATTGGAGGTGTTTTTAAAAGAGGTAAATTATCTTTACAGTCTCACATGGGTCCGTTTACACCTTACTGACTCGGATCAACTTACCCCTAACCTGGGGTAAACTGAGCCACACGAAGCCATGTCGTCAGAACCCTTTGTCATAGATGTATTCCGATCATTTAAAATGATAGCAAACATCCTGAAATTACTTTAGATACTGTCATCGTACTCATTTTCTCTTATCTTGAGGACCACATAAGTACAAACTGGCTCATCTTACCCCACTCCCCCCTACTTTACTACAGTTGTGCATACAGTGTCAACTGTCTTTCACTTGATTGCATAAAAAGGTGTGCTCAGTTTGCATTTGCGCTCAGGCGGTCCTGTCTGTTTGTACAGTGCCTCATGTGACAGCAGACACAACAGGACTTCAAACCTGAAGGGGAAGTTGTTGGAGGAAGTTTCTTTTCTACATGATTTGAGCAAAACAATTCTCATGCAACGTGCTGGTTTGTAAATGATTGGTTTCATCAGAGCAGACTTTGGCTCTGTGCGGGAAACTGAACTGCCCTTTGAACTTGTGGCTCGAAATGACAGATAAACAGAAGAAACTGGACTACCTCGGCCGGAGATCTTTCCTCGGACGACATTTACGACGAAATGCTGTAGAGAGTAGGAGTTAGTGAGTAATGTTCATGTAAATATGGAAGATATGTATGCTCTGACTGATGTCTAGATCAATGTGAATATGCTGCAGACCATCAGAAAACACTCTTAACCTGATCACTTCAATATATTGAACAGAATTTGATCGAATCAGCCTCTCAACTAAATGTAATTTGACTGTAAATGTTTGGTTCAGTTGCTCTGTGGGATACTTGAAGATTTTCAATCAAGTCTGCTATCAGAAGGACGTCTTAGGTTTCCGCTTGGTTTCTAGAGGATTCTGGGAGGTTGCTTACTGGACCAAATGCAAATAGACCCAAGCCTGAATATCCCTGTGATATTTCCTCAGTTTAAGCCCATTGTTTTATTCCAGGTCTGATTGCTTTGGAAAGTAACACAGCTCTCATTCACAAGCTGCATGATTTATGCTATCCTGCAGGTCGATAGCACAAACAGTGCAGGATGAAGTGTGAGCAATAATAATATTGATGCTTTCCTCAGCAAGTCATATTTCGTATTCTTGGTTTGCTCAGCCTTGAAAATTAGGCCATTTGTGCTGTTCAAACGTTAACAGGGCCTAAAGGCACAATATGTAAGATTTTTGGATTAAAATATCCCAAAACCACTAGATCAGTGTTATATATTGAGTTGACTTGTGTACATTATCCCAGATGTTTCCAAGATTTTTTAAATCCAGAGCTATTTTAACCAGGACACTAACCGTGCATCACCTATCAATGACATCATACCCGCGTTATCCTCGCTTTTACTTTGTAGAAACCTTGGAAACACCGGTGAGAAACTGTGTGGAGACATGCATGGACAGAAACTCATCATTGTTCTCCAGCTCAACACAGTTAGTCTTATTGTTTAAATCTGCTGTTCTTGATTTACCGCACAGAGTGCCATGTTTTACCGCCTAATATGATCTCGCTCACTGCAGTGTGAACAAGTGTCTCACAGTACACACAGAGTACATTTACATTTATTCATTTAGCAGACACTTTTAGCCAAAGCGACTGAGGACTACAGGCGATCCGTCATGAAGAGGCGAGCGCAGAGTAGCATTATAACAACTCTCAACACACTCAACTGTGTGTGATATGATAAAGCAGCACTGCGTACCCCCACACACACACGAGCTAACTACCTACTAGCTTTCTGTAACTACCCTTTAGTTTTGATGGAATAGTTAGATTGCGCCACAGGTGAAATCCCTGGAGCTCTACTGACTGTTTCATCATGAGTGTGAGCACAGGTACTGGACCAGGAGTCCCATTTCAGAGTGTTATAATTGCAATAATTATAGCTGTTTACAAATATACAAAGATCCGATCTGTGACAGACACCAGTGAAAAAAAAAACGTGGTTAACAGTGTAAATATACAGCCTAATGGGCAGTTCTCACAGAATATCTAGCGTCAGTTGTGGCAGGTCACGTTAGTCAAGCTCGCATCAGCTGATCACGTCTACCTATAGGAATACGACATCTATCACAGCACACACATATATACAGTCCCTGAGAAAAGTTGTGTCGTTTATCTATTTTGTAGAAACACCTGCTATTAACCTGACTTTTAATTCATCAATTGGTGTTAGAAATAGCTCATATGAAAAGCTAAAACCCTCCCAAATGATTTTTAATGCACTGAAATAAAATAAAAGATTTATCATTTAATCAAGACAGAAAGGTCAAATTTTGGCAAGACAAAAGTTTTGTCGCCTATACAGAAATTGAACAAATTTACTGCAAATACAAAAATATGTCAGCAAATTAAGTAGTGGTGCTGTGAGATCCAAATTTAATATCTTGTATGACTTCCATGAGCTTGAAGGACTGCATCCATGCGGTTTGGCAAGGACTCATTTATTGATGAAGTCATCAGGAATATCAAAGAAAGCAGTCTTGCATGCCTCCCAGAGTTCATCAATATTCTTTGGTTTCGTCTTCCATGCTTCCTCTTTCATTCTACCCCACATATGCTCAATGGTGTTCATGTCTGGTGACTGGGCTGGCCAATCCTGGAGCATCTTGATCTTCTTCGCCTTGAGGAACTTTGATGTGGAGATGGATGAATGCGATGGAGCACCATCCTGCTGCAGAATTTGGCCTCTTTTATGATTGGGAATATAAGAGGTAGCTATGATTTCTTAGTATTTTAGACTATTGAAGTTGCCTTCCACTCTGCAGATCTCTCGCACACCCCCATACTGGATGTAACCCCAGACCATGATTTTTCCCCCCACCAAACTTCACTGTTTTCTTGGTGAATCTCGGATCCATGTGGGCTCCAGTAGTTCTCCTGCAATATTTGCGGCGACTGTGGTGTAATTCAACAGAAGATTCATCTGAAAAATCCTTCTGCCACTTTTCCAGCGTCCATCCTTTTAGCAGGCTGTGGGCTTTGGCAAATGCCACACGGTTTTTCAGTTGTCTTTTGTTTAGTGCTGGCTTCTGGGCACTGATTCGACCATGGAGGCCATTTCGAGACAGAATCCGACAAACTGTTCTGCTGACACAGGGACTTCAGGTGACCAGGTCTCGTGGAGCTCTGCTGCAGTGGAAAATGGGCTGGCCTTGGATTTGAGCCAACAAACGGTCCTCTCGAGCAGTTGTGTTGCAGGGTCTGCCTGACCTGGGTTTGTCATAAACGTCTCCAGTCTCTTCAAATCTTTTTTTTATCCTCTGTACTTGACGCTGAGACACTTTGAAGGTGTCTGCCACATCAGCAGTGGATCTGGCCTTCAGCCTCTTGATAATCTTTAGTCTCAGGGTGAATCTTAGGCATGTTTGCAGAGGTCTAGTTGCAGTTGATGTGAAGGTCTAGTGTACTGGGGTTCTTTTTATACAAACCTGAGATCTAATTGATCCATTATTAGTCACAGGTGAAGCTCATATGACAAGGCGACAACACTTATGGCTTTTCAAAAATTGACTCAATGGGCTTTACCAAGCTGTGAATATTAGAATATTTTTTGACAGTTTCATTTTGCACTGAAACATTATTACAAAAGCTGTTGGGATTAAAATGAGCCATTTCTTGTAAAAAAAATCTTGATAAGAAATATATTTCAGCGGCACTTTCAATTTGTACACAAGCGACAAGACTTTTGTCAGGGACTGTAAAAGCTCCTTCAGTACTATCAGCAGCTTTAGTGTTGCCAAGTCCGTTGCAGCGGGCTGTTTTTCATATCCGCGGGTTGAAGCAGATTTTACCCCCCGAAACGCAATGTTTACTGGGGAACATTGCGTTATTTCTGCTCTCTTGCTCTCCTGAGGCCTGTTGCATGAAGCTAGCTAAACAAACTCTAAGTTTCAGAGTAGGTTTAGAGTTGACAAATCCTGATAAATCCAACCTGGTTTAGATCAAGTTCAACGGTTTCTCAAAGCTTGGTATAAACTTTCTCCTTCAGGTTTAATCCAGAGTTTGCGATTAACTCTGAAGCGCGTGCACCTGAAAGCGAGACACGTGCGGCAAACAGCCAATCACAGTGTGTGTTTGATTCACTTCTCTTCTGAAGATTGAGATCGTTCTGAAAATGATCATGAAATTAAATGTGTTTAAAGCAGGAATAAACACTTCTGCTGCAGCTGAAAGAATATCTGACTATATCAGTGCATGATGTTAAAGAAATATGACTAATAATTATAGGTTCACAACGCGCTCAAATAAATACACGTTGTTTAAAATAATTATGAATGCATGTTTTATATTTATATTAATATTTGGCTACTTGTCAATATAATATAATCATTATATAAATATATTATACTGTGTGAATTAAAAGTAATTATAATTCATATCATATAAATATAATAAATAATTTGCACCAAAAGATGAGCAATTTTGTCTCTAAAGTTTTTTCACTATAAACTACTTTAATTTGAGAGATACAGGGGGTGTGAGTTTGACTTGCAGCTGATTGGTCCAGTTCGAGTTTGCGATCTCTAACCCAGAATAAAAGCGGCTCCAGAGCAGGTTAGCTGTGTAGTGTAAGTTACCATGGTGATTAACACTGCTAAAAACCAATCCACCTTCTTGAGCCCGAAAAACCAGAGTTTGCTCAAACTAATCTCAAACTTACCTGGGTAGCAACTGAAACCAGCTTTGTGCAACAGGCCACTGCTCTTATCCATGCTAGTTCTTGCCCAGAGCAGAACCATACCGCCAATGCAAACTATATGCCAATAGTCAATCAATCATCCTTGACGATAGTCGTCCTGGCTTTTTCATTATTTTTCTAAGTAAACATGGGCTAGATGGACGGATGGCAAGGTGAAGAACCCAAGTGCAGTTTCTTTATTAACAAACTCAAAATCCAAAACATAAAACAAAGACTTGGCAATACAAACAATAAACTGGACTGGTCTGGTCTGGTCTGGTCTGGTCTGGTCTGGTCTGGTCTGGTCTGGTCTGGTCTGGACCGGGACCTGACTTGACTTGACTTGACTTGACTTGACTTGACTTGACTTGAAACAGCCGTGACATAAACTCACCAACAGTGGGTTACCACATTCAATATCATACAAAGCAAACATAAGGGCTTAAATACATGAGGACTAAGGACGAGACAAGACGAGGGACACCTGTGAACACTGATCACACCAAGAACCAATGACAGAACATAAGACAGGATCACATGACAGGATCACATGACAGGACCAGGACGTGCATGGCAGAGAACAAAGTAAACTAAGAAACATAACAGTGAACATGACAAATTCAAAAACAAGAACATGAAACATAAACCCAAAACACCCTGTGACACATCTAGTGTCTTTTGCAGGACATGGTGTTTAGGGAAACCGCAGTGCTCAAGTTACAAGAAGCTCAACTTCTCTAGACACATCTCTAGACCTTGGTTTTTCTTTTTCATTCCACTACCCTGCATCTTGTGTTTTAAAATGCAAACAAGTGTTATGTGTAAAAAAGGGGGCTGTTCACACACAATCAGCTCTTGCATTACAAAGTTTTTTCTATTTTAACGCTAGCTGGACGTGTCTGGTCATCCCAAAAATCACAGGAACACCTACATGAAAAAAATACTATTGTATATTATAGTAAAATTACAGTAAATTACTCTAGTAAATACTATAGTGTTTTTGAACCATACTATAGTAAAAATACAACAGTAAATTGTAGTATATTATAGTATCTACTTCACTTTTTTAATTTACTCTAGTATTTTTACTATAGTATGGGTCAAAAACACTATAGTATTTTCTAGATTCGTTTTACTATAATATACTATAATATTTTTTCATGTGGGCAGGTTTGGGAAGCACTGACATAGAGAGCTGCTAATGACTGTACAAAATCATTTAGAACTGGATGGGTTCATCAACATTAGAAAGGGTAAGATAAAGGGGTACACGTTATTGTGATGCTCCCCAACAGACATTCTACTAGCTAGAAGTAGCTTTGCAACTAACTCTCATTAGCGTATTAGATTGTGGAAGACTGTTAGGTTAGATAAGGTAAGGGGTCAGGTTTGTAGAATAAGTTGACATGTAGTTGTAAAGTTACTTCTAGCTAGTAGAACGTCTGTTGGGGAGCATCACAATAACGTGTACCCCTTTATCTTACCCTTTCTAATGTTGATGAACCCATCCAGTTCTAAATGATTTTGTACAGTCATTAGCAGCTCTCTATGTCAGTGCTTCCCAAACCCAAATAAAGTGTTTGCCAATAAGCACATGTCCTGGAGCCAGCAGAATGTTTGCATAAGAACCTTGCAAGCCTTGTAAGTGAATGAAACCCATTGCACCATGTCAATGTGTATTACATGTTTTGCTTTCCTGTCTTGTGTAGTGTGGAGGGGAATATTCAAAACAGCGAGCCTGGCCCTTCCTTGGACACCAGCATAGGATATGGCCGTGGCCCTGTCACGCACAGTTCTTCCTTGAGTCCCGACCAGTTTGAAGGCTCAGTGTACAGCCATAGCATCCAACCAGGCCCACAGCGCCCTCAGCGACCCAAGCTACAACACTCTCAATCTATCCTCCGCAAGCAGGCTGAGGAGGAGGCCATCAAACGCTCACGCTCCCTCTCTGAAAGCTATGAGCTCTCCACAGATCTTCAGGACAAGAAGGTACAGTATCATGGCAATTTAGTATGGGACAAGAAGTTTGACCTAACCTATATAACTGCATGTTGTAGTTTCCGCAGTCATGAGTATCACTAAAGACATCTCGTTTAACTCTGAAACACTATTGTTTATATGTGTTGTTCCCCCTAATTACACCTAATCACTTTTTTGTGATTTTATCTAAAATTAATATTTCCTGGATTTCCCAGGTGGAAATGCTTGAGCGGAAATACGGAGGCCGTTTCATAACCCGCCATGCTGCACGCACCATCCAGACAGCTTTCCGCCAATACCAAATGAACAAGAACTTTGAACGTCTCAGGAGTTCTATGTCGGAGAACCGCATGTCCCGCAGGATTCTTTTGTCCAACATGAGGATGCAGTTTTCCTTTGAGGGATCTGAGAAAGTCCATGGCTCTGTTTTTGAGGGGAAGCAAATGTCTTTCATGGACGATGCCAGCCAAGTAGGAGCCATGGTGCAGGCTGGAGAGATGGTTCCTGTTATTTTGGAGGCCCCAGAACCTCAAAACGATTTAACAGATACAATCACAGAGCTAGAGGACACTTTCTCGAGGCAAGTAAAGTCATTGGCGGAGTCAATTGACGAGGCACTGAACTGCCGTAGTCTACGCAAGGAAGAGATCCAGCCTGAACAAGCAGTTTGTCAAGAGGGCCTGCAGCAGGAAGATGAGCTCCCTCAGCCGGATAAGCACCACAAGCTGAATGAGATCTGTGACGTGACACTCTTTATCGATGAAGAGGAGCTCTCTCCACTGGTTCAGCCTTCCTGCTCCACTAATCAGCCATCCAGCACTGAGTCTGAGCAGCGCACACAGTCCGTCAGCTCCTCGCAAGAGTACTGGTCCATGGAGGCCAAGGATAACAAGGTGGACACGGACACTAGCTACAGGAGCACTCCATCCCTCGAGGGCCAGGGGCCGCAGCTCTGTATGGACTTACCCCTGTTGACCATTGAGCCTCCTACTGACAGCTCAGCAGATATAAGCCATCGCTCTGAGCATGGGTTGGGCCAGCCACAAAATATTCACGAACGGACCGTAGAAAGACCACAAGCCAGTCCCAAACAAATCTCACATGGACTACCTCCCAGAGTTCCCTCGCTTTCTCGAGACGAAGAGCCACTTAAACACCGGCAGGTGGAGAGCCATCTGGCCACCAACGGCAACCGACAGAGCAAGTCAGAATCAGACTTTTCAGATGGAGACAATGACAGTATCAACAGCAATTCAAATTCCATTGACACAATAAACTCAGAATCCTCATCTAGAGATAGTCTCAGCAAGCAGACCTATCACAAAGACACTCGCAACAGCTGGGACTCTCCAGCGTTCAGCAGTGATCTCATGCGCAAGAGACAATACCGCATTGGCCTCAACCTCTTCAATAAGTATGTATTTCAATGCCATAATACACAAAATACACATTTTATCACCAGAAGAACTGGGTATGAAGGGTGTATTATTTCAGTTTATTTTCTTCTAGTATTTTTATTATATTTATTTTATTCTCAACCCACACATTGTAGATCTGCATTCAAAGTTTTTTGCAACGGTATGTTTTAGATGCCAAGGACCCCCAAATATGATAATCCTTGTGTGAGGGACCCCCATCCTAACATTTAAGGGATCTATATAGTTTTGTACTATTAGATGTGTAATTTATTTACTTATTGTGATCTAATTTTTATTTATTTTATTCATTTTTTTAAGAACTCCTTTGCGGCCCACTGGAGGTCCCTGGGACCCAATTTGAAAACCCCTGCTCTAATGTATTTCTATAACAAAAATACATATGTGATATATCTTCCATTTCAAGCAATGTGGAAGCATCATTATGAAGAACGTATACAGCCATATTATCTTTGCAAGCACAGACTTTGTAACATGTACAACACACACAAATCAAAGATGAATTAAAATACTATTTATTAAACAAAGAAGATACGCTAGGAGAAAGATACAGCAAATGCACAACATGTCCTCCAACCAATACACCTTTAGGTCGTTTGTCACTTCCTTGAAATACGACCCATAGGAGCTTTCTCTAAAGTTGCGCCCCTATCGACAATATTTTAATTAATGAAATATGACCCATAGGAGTGTTCACTAAAGTTGTGCTCCTATTGACAATAGGACACTTTCATTTTAAAGCATTTTTCCCTTTTATCTGCATAATATTTCAGGTTTTGCATAGTTCAGTTGGTAAAGCATTGCAGTATACAGCAACATGTGATCATGCAATCGTGAGTTTGATCCCAGGGAACACATGTGCTCAAAGTGTGTATGCACTGTAAATCACTGGGTAGGTTTAGGGATGGGGTGGGTGTAGTTGTAGTGTAGGGTGTAGTTGTTAATAAAAAATATATTTTTGCTAAATGGAAATATGACAAATGGTGATTTAAAAAGTCCACACATTGCATTAAAATGAACATGCATTTTGATTGGTAATGGTCTGCTAGAGGGTGCATGACTTTAAAACGTAAATAAAGGTCAATAAGGTGCTTGAAAAACGACCTATAGAGTATCTGAAATAAGAATGGACTACATAAAAATAATTGTATTAATAAATAATTACCCCCTAGATCATTTATTATAGCTTGTTAAATTTGTCCCTATTTGGGTGTGTCCCTTTAAATGCAAATGAGCTGCTGCTCCCCGCCCCCCTTTCAGAAGAGCGCAGATCCTTTACACAAGCTTTGGATACATACAACGTCAACAACAAAACAAATCTCACTCAGCTAAAATGTCAGAAATAACCATTTGTGGAGTCCAGCCTTACATGTTTGAACCAGAGTCGGACATGAACCAGAGTCAGAAATATTGTCGGGAAGAGGTTGAAACTTTTAGATGCACCTGGATGTTTCTGAATGGTTAGTGGATCATTTATGTAATGTTAGTTGTTGTGGAGTTACGCTGGTTCAACTCATCGACTAGCATGTACCATCATGTTAATCTATAAATTGTTGTATAGGTGCTTGTGTGGGAACATAAAAAAGTCCATCACCTGACTACACATTGCATTATAAATGTGCATTTATGTATTACGCAGACGGTGAGAGTTTTTGGGTTAAAACTAACAACACAGCTGTAGTCTCTGTGAATACAGTCAGAGATGATGGTAACTTTAGCCATATTAGCCATACAGCGTTCTACACAGCTCATTCAGAATGGAAATTTGCAAACATTCACAAAATATGAAGTGACATCCTTACTTGCTCAGGATATGAAGTTTGAGCATGAAGCGTTGGTATTGACCCATCCTTCAGAATCCAGCGTTGTACTGACCACATTTCCTTCAAATATGAACTTCACCCAAGGTGTCCCCAGTGGCTCTGATGCCGGGAGTCTATGGAGACTCATAAGTTTGTTGGTACATCCAACAACAGAACATTAGTAATGTTTTTGGCACAAACATTGTAATGCTCTAGCGCTGATACAGCGAGTAAACAGAAATGGCGGTCTCTGTGCTTCTCACTCAGGGGTGTATCTATGCTAAAAGAGCCAATCATCAACAGTCATGGGTGGGGTTTCCCTACTCTCATGTAGGAGTAGGGGGAAATCTGGAACAGAGCGTTTTGAGAGATTCATAATGATTGATGGGGATTATAAGTATTGGGTGGACTTTTAACATTATAGGCTGGTTGTTCACACACACTGTGGACACACATCTGTGTTCAAACACCTTATATACGTGAATTTAACATAATATATTCCCTTTTAATAAAAAAATTCCCCAGGAGAGGAACTACAACAGTCCAACGGAGGAGGGAGGTAGGGAGGGGGTTCTGGAGGTGGATGAGGGGTTGGCGAATAGCAGGACACAGGAAATGCTTGCGGGCGAAACTGGGGTGGCAATAACGATGGGAAGAGCCAGGAAGGAGAGGTAACCAGGAGAAGCCAGACGGGGACCCATACTACAGTCCAGACGAGGGCCACGGCAGAGTCGAAGGAGGGGGGGGCCATAGTGGAGACTTGGCTTGTAGACCCTGGGGAAGACATACTTAGATGGAGCCAATGAAATTACACACCTAGGCAGAGCCGAAGACCACCAATGAGACCACGCTACACCAATGGGCCTGGAGACAGACGCAATGTTGAGTGTTCAAGGTGGAGCCAGAGGACAGAGGCGATACCGGTGGGACTGAGGACCAAGGTGGAGTCGAAGTGAAGGCGGAGCCTGTCTGAGCCGAAGGGATGGAGGGGCGAAGTGCAGCTAAAGGCCCGAAAGTCTGTGGTTCAGACAGAGAGACAACTTGACCAAGGCAGAGCCACAGAGATGAGGGAGCCCTGTGGAGCCGTAAGGACGATAGTCCCAGGTGGAGCCAAGGGAGGGAGGAGCCGGGAGTGTGGGCAGGGCTGCATTCCATCCTCCGGAACATGAACTTGACTGAACTTACTCCAGATCCAGCATACCATGAGTAATCAAGGTTTGGGTTAATCAACCGAGAGTTCAGGGTATGTTTGACAGTAAAACAGCACTTTTGACAGTAACCTGCTTTCTGGAATACCACCCTGGAGTGCAAGCCAAAATTCACCCCCAGAGATTAAACATGTCATGAACACATCAAAGCATATTGTGATGCTACAATCCTTACACTGGAACTGAAACAATACTGAACTGACTTCAGCTGAACTACAGCCGAAATGCATCTGTTATAACTGTAAAGCTGCTTTTAAACAATCTGTAATGTGTAAAGAGCTATAGAAATAAAAAGGTGATATGACTACGAGCTACAATGGATGCTTCAATACCATACAGCATCATCAAGACAAATGTTCCAGCTTATAATATTTATTTTGATGTGTCCTGTGTAGACAGCCTTGCAAATAGTGGTGGCGCATCATGTAAAAAAGCGTGCCAGGTGCGGATCTGTTAGATGGGTTTATTATTATAAGCGAGAGTGTAGTTACTCAATTTCTAACTCATGACACAGCAATACAGCAAAAAGTGTTCCTAATATGTTAGACCTTTTATTGCCTTCACAAGCACCCGTGAGAGCTGTGATAGTGATGTTTGAGTCGGGGGAGGCACAAAAAGGGGCGTTTGCTAAATATGCTAGATTTTTGTTATTCTGCTAAATGCCACCAGAGTCACAGAAACGACATACGTTACCTTTAAAAGATAATATCAAAAATATATAATTTTACATATGTTTGCAGTCCAATTTCTCAATGAACTTCAAGTATCCTGTTGATTATTTTAGTAGTAAATCAAGGACTGAGAATGTAGCCATTGTACAAATAATGAAAGAATGGAAGCATGCTTGAGTGTGTGTATGGTGTTTAGCTGCAAAACCTGTCCTTTATTAGAGGGAATTTCAGAAGGGCTGTCTAGATGTAGTGTCATAGTTTTTTTAGTTGTATTTAGCAATATTATTCAGCTACTTTTCACACAAAGAGTTCTTCTATGCCTTTAATAGCTCTTCTTTTAAACACTGTTTTGCACTGCATTTCTGTTTCCTTTTTAATGTCCATTATCGACTATGATGTAGAAGGATTTTGAGTTTTTTCAGTAGGATAAGACGTTAACTTCAGCTGATCATCTGCTTTCAGAAAGCCAGAGAAGGGAATCCAGTACCTGACGGAGAGGGGCTTTGTTCCGGACACGCCCGTGGGTGTGGCCCACTTCCTGCTGCAGAGGAAAGGCTTGAGTAGACAGATGATTGGGGAATTTCTGGGGAACAGACAGAAACAGTTCAATAGGGATGTACTAGAGTAAGTATTTGCATTTTTCCCGTACTACCCCATACCCTTTTGCTACCCGTTGTGTTATTAGATAAATGAGGTTTTTCACTTTATATTATGTTGAAAAAACCTCTTTTCATGTTCCTGCAAAGTGCCAATTGCTGTATGCCACGGTCATGTGTGTCTGTTGCAGCTGTGTGGTGGATGAGCTGGATTTCTCAGGGATGGAGCTGGATGAAGCTTTGCGGAAATTCCAGGCTCAAATCCGGGTTCAGGGGGAGGCACAGAAGGTGGAGCGCCTGATCGAGGCTTACAGGTGCTGACACTTCACCAAACATACATATACTACACTGAACCATTCACTTTTTATCTCTGAAATCATTCAGTAACAAATAAACAATGAAGAAAGATAATCAATAATGCTACAACTGAATGATCTGTGGTGTGCCTTTGTTTAGCCAGCGCTACTGTATCTGTAACCCTGACGTGGTCCGTCAGTTCCGAAACCCTGACACCATCTTCATCCTGGCATTCGCCATCATCCTCCTCAACACAGACATGTACAGCCCCAACGTCAAGCTGGAGCGCAAGATGAAGCTTGAGGACTTCATCAAGAATCTACGAGGTTTTGATTGAACACACCGTCACGCTATTAAATGAGCTGACATTCACATCTGTAAATCACATCTGAGTCCATCCACAGCTCAGTTGGTCTTGACAAGTGATCACAGAAGAGTCCAAATAAAGAACTAATTCAGTAGCTGTGGTGTGTGTTATAATCTTGTATGTGTGTGTTGAAAGGGGTTGACGATGGAGAGGACATCCCTCGTGAGATGCTGGTTGGGATTTACGAGCGGATCCAAAAGAAGGAGCTCAAAACAAATGATGACCATGTGTCTCAAGTGCAGAAGGTGGAGAAACTCATTGTGGGCAAGAAGCAAGTAAGTTTATCGCACTCGACGTGTATCATAGCGCTGCTCTCTGGAGTCCATGAAACTGCACTAAAGGATCCCCAGACACTGAATCCCCAGATACTGCCCCTGTAATTCATGAAGATAATGAGAGTCTGTCATTCACAGTTTAAGAGGTCTTATCATTTCTTTACAATTCTGATACAACAATTTTGAATCATGAACAGTGAATTGCGTGATTCACCCATATATCTCTTGCATTACAGATGGGATCGCTTCCCCATGGCCTTGGATGTGTAAGTATCCTTCATGATGTGAGTGGTGTATCGTGTGTCTGTGAGCGTGTGTGAGTGTGTGTGGTCCTGGTGTGGTCCTGGTAAACCCTACATTATGAAGACAAAATGTCCCCACAAAGACGGCACTATCTGAAATCCTTGTCCCATGAGGAAAACATAAATCAGAATTCGTTTTTTTATTTTTATTTGGGGTTGTGTGTGTGTGTGTGTGTGTGTGTGTGAGATGGGGCAGTGTGTGTGTGTGTGTGTGTGTGTGTGTGATGGGGCAGTGTGTGTGTGTGTGTGTGTGATGCATGTGTGTGTGTGTGTGTGTGTGTGTGTGTGTGTGTGTGTGTGTGTGTGTGTGTGTGTGTGTGTGTGTGTGTGTGTGTGTGTGGACTGGTAATCCTACGGTATGGGGACAAAATGTCCCCACAAAGATGGCAATATCCAAATCCTTGTCCTTGTGGGGACATTTTTGGTCCTAATGAGGAAAACATCTTATAAATCACACTAAGTGATGTTTTTGAAAAAGTAAAATGCAGCATGCCTCCTGTGATGGGTAGTGTGTGTGTGTGTGTGTGTGTGTGTGTGTGTGTGTGTGTGTGTGTGTGTGTGTGTGTGTGTGTGTGTGTGTGTGTGTGTGTGTGTGTGTGTGTGATGTAGGTTTAGGGGCAGGGGCAGTGTAGGGGATAGAAAATACGGTTTGTACAGTATAAAATGCATTACGCCTATGGAATGTCCCCATAAAACATGGAAACACAACATGTGTGTGTGTGTGTGTGTGTGTGTGTGTGTGTGTGTGTGTGTGTGTGTGTGTGTGTGTGTGTGTGTGTGTGTGTGATGTGTGTGTGTGTGTGTGTGTGTGTGTGTGTGTGTGTGTGTGTGTGATGGGTATTTAGGGGCAGGGCAGTGTAGGGGATAGAAAAATATGTGTTTGTACAGTATAAAATGCATTACGTTTATGGAATGTCCCCTACACAAAACAAACAAATATGTGTGTGTGTGTGTGTGTGTGTGTGTGTGTGTGTGTGTGTGTGTGTGTGTGTGTGTGTGTGTGTGTGTGTGATGTGGCAGGCTTAGGCAGCAGTGTGTGTGTGTGTGTGTGATGGGTAGGTTTAGCAGGGCAGTGTGTGTGTGTGTGTGTGTGTGTGTGTGTGTGTGTGTGTGTGTGTGTGTGTGTGTGTGTGTGATGGGTAGGTTTAGGGGCAGGGGCAGTGTGTGTGTGTGTGTGTGTGTGTGTGTCTGTGTGTGTGAGTATACTGTGTGTGTGTGTGTGTGTGTGTGTGTGTGTGTGTGTGTGTGTGTGTGTGTGTGTGTGTGTGTGTGTGTGTGTGTGTGTGTGTGTGTGTGTGTGTCCCGAAATTAACTACATTGTGGTGAGTAGCCAGTCCTCATGAAAAGAATGGCTTAATAAACATACTTATTTCTTTAAAAATGCAAAAACACAGTTTGTCTGTGGGTTGCTTTAACAGTGAGAAAAAAGTATAGTTCAGTATAAAAACGTCCCCACTGTGACAGAGCAACCAACCAACGTGTGTGTGTGTGTGTGTGTGTGTGTGTGTGCGTGTGGCAGGTGCTGTCGCAGGCTCATCGCAGGCTCGTGTGCTACTGCAGACTGTTTGAGGTCCCAGATCCAAACCGACTGCAAAAACTCGGGCAGCATCAGCGGGAGATCTTCCTGTTTAATGACCTCCTGGTGGTGAGAGAAAGCAAAGATACACATAACCAATGACATCACCATGTCAATTAAAGATGATACGTTCTGTAATGTACAGATATCACTGATCACTGGGATTGTTGCATTTTTGTTACAGGTTACCAAGATCTTCCAAAAGAAGAAAAATTCAGTGACATACAGTTTCAGGCAATCTTTCTCTTTGTGCGGGATGCAAGTGATGCTCTTTGAAAACCAGTGTAAGAAATATATGCACAATCAGAAATAAATATGAAATACTGCAAACACTTGTCATTTAATGAAGGAATCAGTTATCAATGCATTATTGTAAATTAATAAATCACAGATAGATAAACAACTAGTTGTTGCAGCATGGATACAGTGTGTGATTTTGGGCTTAATAAAAAAAATATATATATTTGATTCCTTCATCTCATGGCACTCTCAGTCCTGCATGTGTGTACCATAAGTATCCATATATAAATATATAATATGTATTTTTTTGTTTAGTAAAATTATGTTTTCTTATATTTCTCAGTCTATCCGAATGGTATCCGGCTGACTTCAGCCATCCCGGGTGCTGAATTCAAAGTCCTGATCAATTTCAATGCTCCCAACATTCAGGACCGCAAGAGATTCACCAGCGACCTGCGAGAATCCATCGCTGAAGTCCAGGAAATGGAAAAGTACCGGATAGAGTGTAAACAGACCTTTATTCTTCCTGATCCTCACCTTCACCAGACTAGGTTTTGTGAGCGGCCCCTGTAGATTTCAGACATCTCTGAGGACTTTTACAGAGTTATGTGTAACGGAGGCCAGCTAGCAGTCGCTGTGTGAGTAAACCTCACTCCTCTGATCTCAAGAGATGCTCTAGCGACTGACGCTAGGGGTTGCATCCTTTAGCCTCCTTCAGCTAGCAGTCGCTGTGTGAGTAAACCTCACTCCTCTGATCTCAAGAGATGCTCTAGCGACTGACGCTAGGGGTTGCAGCCTTTAGCCTCCTTCAGCTAGCAGTCGCTGTGTGAGTAAACCTCACTCCTCTGATCTCAAGAGATGCTCTAGTGACTGACACTAGGGGTTGCAGCCTTTAGCCTCCTTCAGCTAGCAGTCGCTGTGTGAGTAAACCTCACTCCTCTGATCTCAAGAGATGCTCTAGCGACTGACGCTAGGGGTTGCAGCCTTTAGCCTCCTTCAGCTAGCAGTCGCTGTGTGAGTAAACCTCACTCCTCTGATCTCAAGAGATGCTCTAGCGACTGACGCTAGGGTTGCAGCCTTTAGCCTCCTTCAGCTAGCAGTCGCTGTGTGAGTAAACTCACTCCTCTGATCTCAAGAGATGCTCTAGTGACTGACGCTAGGGGTTGCAGCCTTTAGCCTCCTTCAGCTAGCAGTCACTGTGTGAGTAAATCTCACTCCTCTGATCTCAAGAGATGCTCTAGTGACTGATGCTAGGGGTTGCAGCCTTTAGCCTCCTTCAGCTAGCAGTCACTGTGTGAGTAAACCTCACTCCTCTGATCTCAAGAGATGCTCTAGTGACTGACGCTAGGGGTTGCAGCCTTTAGCCTCCTTCAGCTAGCAGTCGCTGTGAGTAAACCTCACTCCTCTGATCTCAAGAGATGCTCTAGCGACTGATGCTAGGGGTTGCAGCCTTTAGCCTCCTTCAGCTAGCAGTCACTGTGTGAGGAAACCTCACTCTCTGATCTCAAGAGATGCTCTAGTGACTGGCTAGGGGTTGCAGCCTTTAGCCTCCTTCAGCTAGCAGTTGCTGTGTGAGTAAACCTCACTTCTCTGATCTCAAGAGATGCTCTAGTGACTGACGCTAGGGGTTGCAGCCTTTAGCCTCCTTCAGCTAGCAGTCGCTGTGAGTAAACCTCACTCCTCTGATCTCTAGAGATGCTCTAGCGACTGACGCTAGGGTTGTAGCCTTTAGCCTCCTTCAGCTAGCAGTCACTGTGTGAGTAAACCTCACTCCTCTGATCTCAAGAGATGCTCTAGTGACTGACGCTAGGGGTTGCAGCCTTTAGCCTCCTTCAGCTAGCAGTCGCTGTGTGAGTAAACCTCACTTCTCTGATCTCAAGAGATGCTCTAGTGACTGACGCTAGGGGTTGCAGCCTTTAGCCTCCTTCAGCTAGCAGTCACTGTGTGAGTAAACCTCACTCCTCTGATCTCAAGAGATGCTCTAGTGACTGACGCTAGGGGTTGCAGCCTTTAGCCTCCTTCAGCTAGCAGTCGCTGTGAGTAAACCTCACTCCTCTGATCTCAAGAGATGCTCTAGTGACTGACGCTAGGGGTTGCAGCCTTTAGCCTCCTTCAGCTAGCAGTTGCTGTGTGAGTAAACCTCACTCCTCTGATCTCAAGAGATGCTCTAGTGACTGACGCTAGGGCTTGCAGCCTTTAGCCTCCTTGTTAGAGCGTCCGACTCTCATGCCAGTGGACCTGGGTTTGGAGCAGGCGGGTCGGGCAGGAGGGGTTACATACGCACAGATTACATTTGTTAGGATTACCCATGAGCTCATTAACATAAGACTGTCCACAGTTACATATTCTCTGCTCTGCAGGAATGCGTTACTCATTTCACATGCGTCAAGGCCAGCCAATAATACTCAATGTCATTTGCATGTTTAATTGTAAGGGTCAGAAGCTTTGTTCCACTGCGTTCCTATATAAGCCTCTTTTAAATGAGCAAATAAATCGGATAGGCATTGTGACTCCTGTATGAATATCTGCTAGAGTGTGCTTTAGCAATGTTATGAGGCCTGACCACTAAAGCAAACAGCTCTTTCTTTGGTGTCCATGTGGAAGTGTATGCTCTATGTATGACGTGTGTGTGTGTGTGTGTGTGTGTGTGTGTGTGTGTGTGTGTGTGTGTGTGTGTTTGTTAATGTTTGCAGCTGAGCTGGAGAAGCAGAAAGGGCTGGTAAGGCCCAGTATGTCTCAGAGCATGTCTGGCCTAAAGAAAGAGACGGGAAATGGCTCCATGGGCCGCACTAGTCTGGATGACACGTACGCCATGGGCGAGGGACTGAAGCGCAGTGCACTCAGCAGCTCTTTGCGTGATCTTTCTGAATCAGGTGAGGACAGAAAAAACAGAAAGGGAATATACTGTACACAAACATGGGCACCTTTGGTAAATATGAGCAAAACTGACTATGAAGATTTGTTTTTGCAATTTCTCCTCTTAGTCTTTCATTCAAAATTCTCACAAAAGTGCCCAGTGAAACAGGAAGTCATGACTTATCAGTGTTCCTGATCACTATGGTCAACTTAAAAACATGCCATATGAATGAGAATATACTCAGGTAGACTCTAGAATTTGTACAGGTTCCCAATAATAGTGGAATATATACATATTATATTGTATTTAACTTTAACTTTAACTGTACGACATGGATCTAATAAACTTGGGTACGACATGTATGCTTGACACCTATTGAAATGTAGGTTATGACGCAAGAATAAATGTCATCAGCATGTGCTAGTGGTAAACAGACAGAGCAAGATTTAGCAGCTGTGTTTTTATACGCGCTGAAAAAAAGAGGAGGAAGTGAAAGTGGAGGATATGGAAGCGGTCATGGCTAGGGAAAATCTTGCAAATGGAGCTTGATGTGAGTAGTTTTCAATTTTAGCGCCATGTCACATTGATCAATACAGCGTTTCATGTTGCATTTGTATTGGCTTGTCAGTAGACGAAGGTCGGTGAGATGTCTTTCTTCTGGGACAGCCCAAAATCGTACAATGTGTATTGTACAAGAGGAGAAATGGCAAAAACAAATGTTCAGTCAGTTTTGCTCATTTTTACCAAGGGTGCCAATATTTGTGGAGCGCACTGTATGATTTGATTTAGTTTGGTTGTTTGATTCCCTATGTAGAATGATATTCTTGAAGTTTAAAGGGTTAAGCTCAAACGTAATATTTTCACATATATTATAAATAATATTGTGAGTTTCACTGGTCAAATCAGATGAGTGCAGTATGATGGGTCCTACAGTTCGTATTCACAGAACCAAGAATGTTCAGCGGTGATGTGAATATGCCCATAGGAATCCACTGTTTGTATTCTAGATCTTTTTTCACTACTAATATTTGTGTCAGAGCTCTTGGTGGTCCAGAATGTGGAGCAAGGGTTATTCACAATCGCGCTCAACCGATGTATTATTAAAATAATATTCTAGGTTACGCTCAAATGACAGCATTTGTGGCATATTAACAAATACAAAACTTTATAAAAGCGCTTATGACATTTCGTCTATTATGTGTATAATTTGAGCTGTAAAGTTGTTTAAATCATCACTTGTACAGTCGCTTTAAGGTTTATGGCATAGCAGGGGTACCCAATCCTGTTCCTGGAGATCAACCTTCCTGCAGAGTTCAGCTTCAGCCCTGATCCAACACACCTGTCTGTAATGACCAGGTGCTGCTGAAGATCTTCATTAGCTGCTTATGGTGTGTTTGATCAGGCCTGGAGCTGAACTCTCCAGGTATGTAGATCTCCAGGAACAGGATTGGGCACCCCTGGTGTACACCAGTTACTAAGGTATTTCACACTAAAATAATCTTAACATATACACCATATTGCCAAAAGTATTGGGACACCCCTCCACATCACTGAGTTCAGGTGTTCAATCCCTACTAAATATTCCACGCTCAACTGTTAGTGGGATTATAACAAAGTGGAAGCGATTGGGAACAACAGCAACTCAGCCACGAAGTGAAATCCCAGAGCGGGGTCAGCGCATGCTGAGGGTCACAGTGCGCAGAAGTCACCAACTTTCTGCAGAGTCAATCGCTCCAGACCTCCAAACTCCTGTGGCCTTCAGATGAGCTCAAGAACAGTGCGGAGAGAGCTTCATGGAATGGGTTTCCATGGCCGAGCAGCTCATCCAAGCCTTACATCACCAAGAGCAATGCAAAGCGTGGGATGCAGTGGGGTAAAGCACGCCACCACTGGACTCTAGAGCAGTGAGACGTGTTCTCTGAGTGACCAATCACGCTTCTCTGTCTGACCATCCCATGGACGAGTCTGGGTTTGGCGGTTGCCAGGAGAACGGGACTTGCCTGACTGCATTGTGCCAAGTGTAAAGTTTGGTGGAGGGGGGATTATGGGGTGGGGTTGTTTTTCAGGGGTTGGGCTTGGCCCCTTAGTTCCAGTGAAAGGAACTCTTAATGCTTCACCAAGACATTTTGGACAATTTCATGCCCCCAACTTTGTGGGATCAGTTTGCGTTGGCCCCATCCTTTCCCAACATGACTGCGCTCCAGTGCACAAAGCGTCGCTCCATAAAGACATGGATGAGTGAGTTTGGTGTGGAGGAACTGGACTGGCCTGCACAGAGTCCTGACCTCATCCCGATAAAACACCTTTGGGATGAATTAGACTCCATATTAAACCCTACGGAATAAGAATGGGATGTCATTAAAGTTCATGTGCATGTAAAGGCAGGCGTCCCAAAACTTTTGGCAATATAGTGTAGTTGACTGTAAGCTGAATGGCTTTAATGCTGTTGATGTTTGGTCCTTGTCTCTCTCCTCGCAGGGCTCCACCTTTAGCAGTCCTTCTCTAAGCCAGAGAGAACCTTCCGTCCGGGAGCATCTGTTTCCTGTCAGACACGGCGCTCCAAACTCCTCCTCCTCTCTCCTCGGGTCACTTTTTGGCAGCACTCAGGTCAAGCACTCTGTCTTGGGCTGCCCTCCACCTCTCCCTCCCCATCCCACCCTCATATGCGTTCCACCTGCACCACACCGCACACCACTCACAACGATGTCACTTCCCCCAGGAGCCTCCACCCTGTCTCCACCACCCGCTAGCACACATCTCTTCAGACAGCTTTCACAGGCCCTAACCTTCAGCACATGATCAGCAAACACAGACGCTGGGCTGAGCCTAACTTTACACGGACACGCGATGAGAAAAACCCAGCCAAACCCGAGCAGTGCGGAAACAGCCTCTATTAGCATTCCGACTACGGGGGAATGACACAAGATTATAATTTAGAAATTATATTTTGCATAAAGAAGACGGAGGACCATTAAGATCTATTGCATTGTGACATATTTTCATGACACATTTTAAAGTTTTTTGTATTCCTTTTTGGTAACACTGTGTTTCAATGGTCAACTTTAGACATTTAACTCACTATAAGTAACTCTGCAACTACAGCTAACTCGCACTAGTGTAAGTTAGGGTTTGGGTAAGTAGAATAAGTTGACATGTAGTTTGTAAAGTTACTTATAGTTTAAAGAAAGTCGTTATAAAGTATTACCTTATTATTTATTACCATCTAAATTGATTCTCACAAGATCATTTTTAAAATATTATAATTATTACACTCTAAAAAAATGCTGGGTAAAAAACAACCAAATGTTGGGTCAAATATGGACAAACCCAGATATTGGGTTGTTTTAACCTAGCGATTGGCTTGTTTTAACCTAGCGATTGGGTTGTTTTAACTCAGCGATTGGGTTGTTTTAACTCAGCGATTGGGTTGTTTTAACTCAGCGATTGGGTTGTTTTAACTCAGCGATTGGCTTGTTCTAACTCAGCGATTGCGTTGTTTTAACTCAGCGATTGGGTTGTTTTAACTCAGGAATTGGCTTGTTTTAACTCAGCGATTGGTTGTTTTAACTCAGCGATTGGCTTGTTTTAACTCAGCGATTGGGTTGTTTTAACTTAGCGATTGGGTTGTTTTAACCCGGCGATTGGCTTGTTTTAACTCAGCGATTGGCTTGTTTTAACTCAGCGATTGGGTTGTTTTAACTCAGCGATTGGGTTGTTTTAACTTAGCGATTGGGTTGTTTTAACTCAGCGATTGGGTTGTTTTAACGCGATTGGCTTGTTTTAACTCAGCAATTGAGTTGTTTTAACTCAGCGATTGGGTTGTTTTAACCCAGCGATTGAGTTGTTTTAACTCAGCGATTGTTTTAATCCAGCGATTGGGTTGTTTTAACTCAGCGATTGGCTTGTTTTAACTCAGCGATTGGGTTGTTTTAACCCAGCGATTGGGTTGTTTTAACTCAGCGATTGGCTTGTTTTAACTCAGCGATTGGCTTGTTTTAACTCAGCGATTGGGTTGTTTTAACTCAGCGATTGGGTTGTTTTAACCCAGCGATTGGGTTGTTTTAACTCAGCGATTGGGTTGTTTTAACTCAGCGATTGGCTTGTTTTAACTCAGCGATTGGCTTGTTTTAACCCAGCGATTGGCTTGTTTTAACTCAGCGATTGGCTTGTTTTAACTCAGCGATTGGGTTGTTTTAACTAGCGATTGGCTTGTTTTAACCCAGCGATTGGGTTGTTTTAACCCAGCGATTGGCTTGTTTTAACTCAGCGATTGGGTTGTTTTAACTCAGTGATTGGCTTGTTTTAACCCAGCGATTGGCTTGTTTTAACTCAGCGATTAGGTTGTTTTAACTAGCGATTGGCTTGTTTTAACCCAGCGATTGGCTTGTTTTAAGTCAGCGATTGGGTTCTTTTAACTCAGCGATTGGGTTGTTTTTAACTCAGCGATTGGGTTGTTTTAACCCAGCGATTGGCTTGTTTTAAGTCAGCGATTGGGTTCTTTTAACTCAGCGATTGGGTTGTTTTAACCCAGCGATTGGGTTGTTTTAACCCAGCGATTGGCTTGTTTTAAGTCAGCGATTGCCTTGTTTTAACTCAGCGATTGGGTTGTTTTAACCCAGCGATTGGCTTGTTTTAACTCAGCGATTGGGTTGTTTTAACTCAGCGATTGGGTTGTTTTAACCCAGCGATTGGGTTGTTTTAACTCAGCGATTGGGTTGTTTTAACCCAGCGATTGGGTTGTTTTAACTCAGCGATTGGGTTGTTTTAACCCAGCGATTGGGTTGTTTTAACCCAGCGATTGGCTTGTTTTAACTCAGCGATTGGGTTGTTTTAACCCGGCGATTGGGTTGTTTTAACCCAGCGATTGGGTTGTTTTAACTCAGCGATTGGGTTGTTTTAACTCAGCGATTGGGTTGTTTTAACTCAGCGATTGGGTTGTTTTAACTCAGCGATTGGCTTGTCTTAAGCAAACATTTAACCCAACCGCAGGGTTAAAACAAGCCAACTTCTAGGTTAGTCCATATTTGACCCAACATTGGGTTAAAACAACCAAGCATTTTTTAGAGTGTATTAATATTATAATTTTTAAAAACAAATGCATACATTGAAACAAGTAAAACAAATATTATCATGCTGTATAGATATGTTTTACTTCAAATAATATATTTTTTAATATAATTCTAATAGAAGTTTTTCTTTATTTATTTTGAGAATTTAAGACGTGTGCAAAGTTGTGTCTACAAATAATCTTAATGGTCCTAAAATAGGCTTTGTTGCCTTTCTGCAGAATATGTTCCTGCCAGGTTTCTTGATGATCTGGACGGGTTTGGTTAGATTCAGAGCATATGAACACAAACAAAGAAACTGCCTGTATTCAGACGGACGCAGCAACTCATGATGTAATAACTGCACATAATGTTACAAGTATTACATTATTATTATTGTGATAAAATGCTCATAATGTAATCATTTTCTCAAAATGTAATAAAATATTGAGCTCATAATGTCACATTTACATTATGAAAAAATTATTTCATTATAAACTCACCAAATATATCATAATTGTAATAGTTTTCAAAACATAAAAAATCTTACTATTCTCTTACAGTCATTTTTAAAATCTTAATCCAGTCTTAAACTACCTGAGTTTGTACCTGTTTAATAATAATAATAATAATAATAGCGTGAATATTTAAATCTGTTGCATTTCTGACAGGATTAAGATTTTAAAAATGACAGTAAGGGAATACTAATATGTTTTATGTTTTAAAAGCTGTTACAGTAATGAAAATATGACATGTTTTTAGTGAGTTTATAATGTAATCATTTTCTCATAATGTAAAAATGATTACATTATGAGCTCAAGATTTTATTACGTTTTGAGAAAATGATTACGTTGTGAACATTTTATTACAGTAATAATGTAATACGTATTACATTATGTGCAGTTATTACATTATGAGTAGGACATTTATTCAGACTAGCAGAATGACAGAGTAGATGTTCTATATTTCTTGTAGATGACAGCTCTATATGTTGTCTAACAATCATAAATGAACGTGCCAATGGCCATTGCACCCGTCAGCTCTATGTGTGTGTGTGTGTGTGTAGTATTATAGTACAGTAGTGCAACCGAAACCATTGTAAGCAAAAAGCGATGTTATTGAACACTGTAAAAAATGTATTCAGAACTTTTTACGATCAATATCTTGGTCAGTTTGAGTCATATTTAAAGAAGAAGCTTCCATTGTGAGCCGATGTTTTGAAGCACAAATGCAGTGTGACGTGGCACTTTGAGCTGCTAGTACAGCGTCTCACAGAGCTACAGCTTTCATGGGTTTTGAGGAGATGTCAAAATATGTTTGCATGCCTTTAACTGGAGCTAGGTTTTTTTAAACAAACTTTTTCGGATTTCCCGCTGTATTTTCTTTTCCTCTGGAGTTACGCACAGGACTTGGGACTGCATTATCTCTTAAAGATGGCTCTTGTTTCTTCATAAGTGCAATATGTCGGTCATGAAGACGTGGTCATGGCTAGAGCATCAGAGATAGATCCTGTGTTTCCAAGTGATCGGCTAGGCTTTACCTGTGATTTGTTATCGATGTTGTTCTTGGGTGTTTATTTATTATAGAAAATAAACCAGTGTTACCATGGCAATGAAGTGCAATCTTGTAAAAAGTACTTTCGTTTTTTTTCTTTTCTTTTTTACTTTTAAACATCCAGGAGATTGTTTCAGGTGAATATTCTGCGATATTATGCAAGCGTCTGTATGTTTATCTATAGAAATGAACGTGTGGTCTGTGGAATTCAAACCAAGCTGTTGTTTCTGATCAGATATATAAGCTGAAAATCTGAAGAACGAGTTTTTTCAGTATCAAAATATTGTAATCATATTTCCGTGACCCCAAACCAAAGTGTTGTTTTGTTTTGAACATATCTCATATTTTGAGTGCAATATTCATTCTGGTGTAATAAAGTCAACATGAATCCCAAACTCAGCCGCTGGACTTTCCAAAGACGTTCCCGGTCCTGTTGTGGCGATTCATTGGTGCACATTCAAGAAAAACAATATTTGTCTTCATAATCTTTCTTGCGTGACACACTCATGTTTAATATCTGTTTCATTCACAATTTAGGAAGTTAAATGGGTTTGTGGACGTCGTTTCATGTTGACTTTAACAGGAAAAGCGTTTGTATTTATAATATTACTTTCCAAAGATTTTTTTGTTTTCTCCATAAGATGTTTCCTTAATAATCTGATTGACAGGCGAGACCCCAACAATGTGCACTGAAGGTTCAAATGCAACACTGAACTCTATATTTCCCGTTCTTGTATATTTTGACTCTCCCCTTTCAGGTGTTTCACCTCGGCCTCCTGTCCCGTGTGGTGTGCTGATCATTGCCCCGCTCTTAGCCCATGCAGAGAGGCTGAGAAGACACATCTGAGCAGTCATGAATATATATGGGGACCACGTTAGGAACTATATAGTGTGTACAGTACCCTGTCTGGTCTGTTTTACTGTGCGTCACTCAAACACACGGTCTGTGTGTGTGTGTGTGTGAGTGTGTGTGTGTGTTTCTCTCCTCACAGGCTGCTATCATCACACTGTCCAACTCAACCTCTCCCACAAACGGCTATAGAAATGGGCATTGTTTTATTTAGTTGTTGTAGAACAGAGAATGCTTGTAATTTGAGATATTTTTTTTAATGTAATGGTTATACATGTCAGTGTACAGTCATTGTAAAACTCAAACTGTGACGAAATTCAGAGTATAAAATAAAATGAATATATGATGCTGTGTTTTTATATTTATATAGACTATATATGCATACAGGCATGACTTGAACAAACATTTATTCTGGGATTATTTTGCCATATAGTGCAATATAAACTATGACTTCATTTCATACAATAATATTGCTACTGCTGAGACATCCAGACACATAAAATTATATTACATCCTTTTATATTATTACCTAATATAAAGTGGGACCAGGTCGCTGCTGGAATACTTAAGCACTTGCGGACTGCTATATTCTATAAATAATGTATATATTAATCTATGATGGTTCATTTTTGATTTCATGGTGACTAAATGTGTATTTCTCATGAGAAATCTCTTCATTCACAACACGTGCCAACTCATGAATTAGTTCTTAATCTCTTTCTAATGTTTGGAGTGTTCTAAATGAGGTTAGTCATTTGCATAAAACCAAACCATCTCCATATAAGGGCTTTCTGCACGATCTTTCCTTTCCAGTCGCTCTCGCCTGATCCGCGAGCAGTGCCAAGTGTGTCATTCTCAAAACCAGTTCAAAAACAATATACAACTTATATACAGACCCAGATTACAGACCTCATGGGAATCTGCTTCTTTGTTCAGCATAATTAATAATATAATACACAGATCAGGCATAACATTATGATATAGTATTGGGTTGGTCCCCCTTTTGCTGACCCATCGAGGCATGGCCTCCACTCGACCCCTGAAGGTGTGCTGTGGTATCTGGCACCAAGATGTTAGCAGCAGATCCTTTAAGTCCTGTAAGTTGCGAGGTGGGGCCTCCATGGATCGGACTTGTTTGTTCAGCACATCCCACAGATGCTCGATTGGATTGAGATCTGGGAAACTCATTGTGCTCCTCAAACCATTCCTGAAGCATTTGTGCTTTGTGTCAGGAGCATTATCCTGCTGGAAGAGCCACAGCCACCAGGGAATACCGTTTCCATGAAAGGCTGTACATGGTCTGAACAATGCTTAGGTAGGTGGGACGTGTCAAAGGAACATCCTCATGGATGGCAGGACCCAAGGTTTCCCAGCAGAACATTGCCCAAAGCATCACCTCCGCCGGCTCGCCTTCTTCCCATAGTGCATCCTGGGGCCATGTGTTCCCCAGGTAAGCCACGCACACACACCGGCCATCCACGTGATGTAAAAGAACACGTGGCTACTGGTGGCTACTGCAGATGAATTTTCCTATTGGACGTTGTGGTACATCGTGACTTAGGATGGTTCTTCCAACGGCTCTTTACCACGCCGCTGGCACGAGCTCACCACGCCCCAGTCACGAGCTCACCACGCCCTGTCACGAGCTCACCGCGCCCCTGTCACGAGCTCACCACGCCCCTGTCACGAGCTCACCGCGCCCTGTCACGAGCTCACCGCGCCCTGGCACGAGCTCACCGCGCCCCTGTCACGAGCTCACCGCGCCCCTGTCACGAGCTCACCGCGCCCTGTCACGAGCTCACCACGCCCCTGGCACGAGCTCACCGCGCCCTGGCACGAGCTCACCGCGCCCCTGTCACGAGCTCACCACGCCCTGGCACGAGCTCACCACGCCCCTGTCACGAGCTCACCGCGCCCCTGTCACGAGCTCACCGCGCCTGTCACGAGCTCACCGCGCCCCTGTCACGAGCTCACCGCGCCTGGCACGAGCTCACCGCGCCCCTGTCACGAGCTCACCACGCCCCTGGCACGAGCTCACCGCGCCCCTGTCACGAGCTCACCACGCCCCTGGCACGAGCTCACCGCGCCTGTCACGAGCTCACCACGCCCCTGGCACGAGCTCACCGCGCCCCTGTCACGAGCTCACCACGCCCCTGTCACGAGCTCACCGCGCCCCTGTCACGAGCTCACCGCGCCCGGGCACGAGCTCACCGCGCCCCTGTCACGAGCTCACCGCGCCCCTGTCACGAGCTCACCGCGCCCTGGCACGAGCTCACCGCGCCCCTGGCACGAGCTCACCGCGCCCCTGTCACGAGCTCACCGCGCCCCTGTCACGAGCTCACCGCACCCCTGTCACGAGCTCACCGCGCCCCTGTCACGAGCTCACCGCGCCCCTGGCACGAGCTCACCGCGCCCCTGGCACGAGCTCACCGCGCCCCTGTCACGAGCTCACCGCGCCCTGTCACGAGCTCACCGCGCCCCTGTCACGAGCTCACCGCGCCCCTGTCACGAGCTCACCGCGCCCCTGTCACGAGCTCACCGCGCCCCTGGCACGAGCTCACCACGCCCCTGTCACGAGCTCACCGCGCCCCTGGCATGAGCTCACGCGCCCCTGGCACAAGCTCACCGCGCCCCTGGCACGAGCTCACCGCGCCCCTGTCACGAGCTCACCGCGCCCTTGGCTCGGCTCCTGGTATAAAAACATCTTGTTCTGTCAAAACCACTGTAGCGAGTCACGAGTTGGAATTTGAGTAATGAAAATTATCAGGACAGTGTATATTAGCATCTAGTTAGCATAGCCGTTTATATAGTTATATAGATTATTTCGTGTAGCCTAGTTTTGTTAATTTATTAGCATAGTCTTTAGTGTATTATTGTTAGAAGCATAGTTAGTTAGGATAGTATTGCATCAGTAAAGATAGCTTGAGTTAGCGTATATTTTTAGCATTAGTTTTATCTGTAGTTAGTTTAGTGGTTAGTTAGGAGGTGTAGTGTTGCTGGTTGCAACAGCAGTGCTGGACTGCATAGCTTTCCAGCAGACGTGGAAATTAGGCGTCAGTGGTTGCGTGCATTTGGCCTGGATGACCGCGAGTATACTATCCATAATGCTAATGTTTTACCACTCAGACACTGCTCCCATTCTCTCTTGCGCTGCCGTTTCGCTAGTATCGTTGGCATCGGGAGTTAACGCAGTTTGAGGCAGCGGCTCGAATCGATAAGGCTCTGGCCCTGTGTTTACAGACAATTCACCCTCCTCCACTTCAGGTGAAGACGGTGGAGAAAAGTCTTCTACTTCAAATGGCCGCTCTGTTGCAAAACTACTGGTGTCACTCCAGTCATTCTCAATCTTTCAGAGTCTGACAGCTGTTAATCAATCCGTCACTGCGGGGTCTCAGGTGCACGCCCCCCCGCTCAGCCCCGCCCTCGGTTCGCCCCTCTGTCTCCGCTGGGCTCTGCCCACTTTTCCAGCATTTTTCAAATATTGCCAGTGGGTGGAGTTAGGCTGTGAACAGGGGTTTAGTTACCCTTTAATATAAGCTGTACATGAGCACATGAACACTGTGCCGCTCTTCACTTTGAAACATGCAGCGCAGCAGACGGGCTTGAGTCCACAAGGGAGAGGAGGGTAAAGGATCTATTATAGTAGCACTTTCATTTAATGGAGAACCAAACCAACAAAAGCAACACGAACAACAAGAGACTAAAAACTTTTTATGAGTTTTGGCCATTCATTTAAACGACAGCTGTGTTTTAGGGGCCTGAAAACTTTTTGCAAGTTTTTGAAAATGATACCGCTACCATCTCAGTGTAAACTGTAAAATGTTCAGTCTCTATAGGTGCGTAGCTTCTTTACAAAGTGCCATCGCCATCTGCTGGCCTCGCAGCAGAATACAGCACTTTTAGTCATTTCCGCAGATCCGTGTGAACGTACACTATAGCAGAGAAACTAAATACAAGTTAAATAGTGAGATATTGCCACATTTTGCTTGTTTAGTTCGGTTCTTTGTATTTAAAGTAATTCTGCAGCTCCCTTTTTTAAATGTCACAATCTATTCAGTTAATTATAATTTTTCATCTACTCACAAAGCCCTGCAGTTCCCGCACATACCCTCATTTGGGCAACCGTGCAGTAGTCTATAATCATCACATTCAAATGATATTTGATTAAAAAAAAATCATGTGAAAAAGTTAGCACACCCTATTGAATTCCATGGTTTTACTGTATGTATCAGAACATAATAAAATCATCTGGTCATTACAGGTCTTAAAATACAACCTCAGATGAACAACAACACATTTCATATTACACGGTGTCATTATTTATTTAACAAACATAAAGCCAAAATGGAGAAGCCATGTGTGACAAACTAAGTACACCCTATGATCCAATAGTGTCACGGTTCATGAATGTCTCATATCTCGTGTGTGTGTTGTGTGTCTGTGCTTTGCTGCTGATCGATCCACCAGTCGCTGCAGATCATCAGTGCACCCTATTTAGTCTCCCACCGTTGCCTGTGTCCTGTCTTCATTCACTCGCTAGAGGTCTGGGCTGTCTGCTACCAAGTGTTTTCTTCGCTCTGGATTTACATCACTGCCATCCTCTGTTCTGCTTTCTTAATAAAGACATTTTACTTGCATTTGAATCCTGGCTCATCATATCATTACAAATAGCTTATAGAGCCACTTTTACCAGCAGTAAGTTGAAGGAATTGTTTTCTGTATGAAAGTGTTATGGTGATGATACACGGGGCAACTTTTTGAGCAATGTTATCGAGCAGGTCCCACAACCAATCTAAAGTATCCAGATAGAAATGTCTTGCCCATTCTCAATGAGAAAGTGCCCATAGCAACATCGCTTGGCAACATCTTGCTCAAACAACGCTTGGCAACATTGTTTAAAAAGTTGCCCTGAGTCTCATCACCATGAGTCTCTTGCATCGTTCTGGGGTCATCTTGGGATCATTGTCCTGTTGCAATTTCAGCCAAGCGTCAGCTCTCGGACAGATGCTCTCACTCTAGAATACTTTGGTTTATAGAGTAGTTCATGGTCGACTCAATGACTGTGAGGTGTCCAGGTCCTGTGGCTACAAAACAAGCCCCAAATCATCACCCCTCCACCAGCATGCTTGACAGTCAGGTGTTTGTGCTGATCTGCTGTGTTTAGTTTTCAGGCGCTGTGCATTATGACCAAACAGCTCCACTTTGGTCTCGTCTGGCCAAAGGACATCGTTCTAGAAATCTTATGGTTTGTTCAGATGCAACTTTGCAAACCTAAGCCGTGCTGCCATGTTTTTTTAGAGAGAAGAGGCTTTCTCCTGGCAACCCTTCCAAACAAGCCATACTTGACCCATCTTTTTCTTATTGTACTGGCATGAGCTTTTAACATGCTAACTGAGTCTGAGGTGTAGCTCTTGGGTTTTTTGCAGTTCCTCGGAGCAGTCTGATCTTGGGGTGAATCCGTTGGGACGTCCACTCCTGAGATGATTGGCTGCTGTCTTGACTGTTATCCACTTGTAAATAACTTGTAAATAAAGGGGTGCTTCCTGCTTTGCTACTGTTCGGACGCTCTTGCTTACTGCTCCGCGCTTTGCTCTATCGCTTCTATATTTTATCTCGTAATTTCGTAATTTCAATTTCTGTAAATCAGCATAGTGCTCAAACAACAAAGCTTGACTTCAATGATAAAATTTGAAACTCTGGTGACTGGATTACTACAAAAAAGCGAATATTTCATCCAACCAGCCTCCCACTGCCATCAGCTTACATTCGGAGAAGGGAAAACACAGCTGCCTACATTCAAAAGGATAAGAAAATGCCTCCTCTAGAATCTACTTGCTGCACAAACTGCCACAGACTTTTACAGAGGATTGCAGTTCTTGAAACAAAGTTATTTGCGGAACCACCGAACCAGACGAATCACACAGAGCTTCAAAATGAACGCCCTCAGCACACTGCCGGTGAGTCCCATAAACATAGTGCTACCCAACAGGGGAAACAAATAACTGATCAACACACTAATCGATGGCACAAACGGGAGCAAACGGGATGGGAGCAAGACCCAAAGGGACCCGAGACATCAGATTGTCACGAGCATCACATACTGCCACAGTAGCATGCTCTACCCCAGACACAAGGATTGCAAACGCTGATTTCCTACCACCAACTATACAACTTGAAAACAGATTTGAAGTATTAATGAATGTGGGTGATGAATCCCCAAATGTGATGAATGTAAACGAACACAGATCGTATCAGCCCGCAGCTAACACTGATACCAAAAGGCGCTCAAGGTCGAGCAGACAGCGGCACTCAGCTCAGAGCGCAGCCGAGCCCAGGACTCTGATAGTGGGGGACTCCACAGTCAGAAACATTAGCAGCAGGGATACAACTACATGCTGCCTTCCACAAGCTACAGTTTCTGACGTAAACAGGGAAATTCAGAACATTCTGATGAAACATAAGACTGCAAATCGACTTGTCATTCATGTGGGGAAAATCGATATTCAGAGAGAGCAGTCAGAACTCATTAAGAGGGATTTCAATGTACTTTTGAAACACTTAGAAAACTAAAAGTTCAACCGTCATCAGTGGACCACTTCCAGCAAGAGGAACAAATAGGTTTTCACGGTTACTTGGGCTTAATACATGGCTGCAAAAACCTGCAACATAAAGGAGTGAACTTCATCGACAACTTTAATCTATTCTGGAGCCAGAGACAATTGTTTACATCAAATGGCCTTCACCCAAACAAACTTGGTGCAAGAGTGCTAAAGGACAATATTCACTTTTCCCTACACCATCCCTCAGCTGTGTGTGCTAACTCACTCGACCTGAATGGCACACACACACCTGAACAGACTATGGACGACTACAGGACTTCATTTCAGCATCTGAATGGACATGTCACACTCCACAAGGACACTGATAACATCACGCAGCCACAACAGCCACTGCTCACGGACACACTCCCAGCTGAGTCCCGCCCACAGTGCTCACCACAGACAGACTGTGACATATTAGAACTAACACAGATTGAGGGACTGAACAGTAACATCTCTGCCCATACTGTGGAGGTGCACGAAAGGGTGGGCTCTAAGGGGGGTCAGACTAGTGAACTGTTACGCTTTATGACTAGTCTGAACAGGAAACTGCATGAAATGTCTAAGTCACTCCATGAAATGGATGATAACATAATTCAGCCTCCGATAACACCAGAACAACAGCCACCCTCACCAGACATGTTATCCTCTCACCAGCATCCCCGCTTCTGAGCTTCTCAGAGAGAATGGAGCAAATGGTCTATGCTGGAACCAGACTATCACACTCGATTTCTGCGAGCCCCCAGATATCAACCAAAGAGCGCCGAGCCCCACAACCATCAAAGCCTGTGGGCCCAGCTCGCCTCAGCCTCCTCCTGTGAGATTTCTTCGGTCACAACGCCAGGGCCAACACCCTCCTCCATCTGTTGTAGGTGAACCCAAAACAACTGATACCAGCTCTCAGTGATGTGTGTTGGGTCCCCGCCATGATAACAGTAACTTTATCAAATGTTTACAGAACGAGGGGAACCCAGTGTGCCTGTCTCTTTCTCTATTTCAGTTCTGTTACGTGATAGAAAGTGTAAGACCTTCTCAGACCGTATAGCAAACCCATCTAATCTGCTGCCTATTACATGTCAAACTAAGATTACTGTGGGGAAAAAATTAATACTGTTAAGTTAGCACTTTTAAATATCCGCTCACTTAAGAACAAATCATTTCTAGTCAATGACTTAATAACCACAAACAACCTAGATTTTTTGCTTCTAAATGAAACTTGGCTTGAAGAAAACTGCAGTGCAACAGTCCTCAATGAAACAGCTCCTCCTAACTTTACTTTTATGAGTATGTCCAGAGCGTTTAGAAGAGGTGGGGTATTGCTGCTCTTTTTAAAGATGTCTATCAATGTAAGCAAGTGTCATTTGGTGACTATCTGTCTTTTGAATATCTGGGTATTGTGTTAAAAGGTGCTCCACGCGATCCTGCTTATCATTGTTTACAGGCCTCCAAAATACTTCCATCCTTTACTGAGGACTTTACAGAGCTGTTATCAATAATCTCCTCAGAGTTTGATTGTTTTGCCATTGCTGGGGATTTTAACATTCACATAGACAATGCTGAATCCAGTACAACAAAAGAGCTCATGACTGTTCTTAACACTTTTGATTTGACACAGCATGTACATGGTCCCACACACAATCGTGGACACACTCTAGACTTACTTATCAGCAAGGGTCTAAACATTTCATCAATTGTTGTTAAAGATGTAGCATTGTCTGATCATTTCTGTATTTTCTTTGATATTTCAATCTCTCCTGCCATTGAAGCTAGATCTGTCGCTGTCAAAAAGAGAAGCTTAAATGAGAACACTAGTGAGCTATTTATGAAGGCTATATCTCTAACACCAAGCATATCTGCAGACTCTGTTGATTCTCTCCTTGACTCCTTTAACTCAAAAGTTAAGAGTGTAATTGATAATATTGCTCCTGAGAAAGTCAAGAAAAAGAGTGGAAGACAGAAAGCACCTTGGAGAAACTCAACGCAGTGCAAATAATGAAAAGACAATGCAGGAAATCTGAACGCATGTGGAAGACAAAACTTATAATCCATTATAACATCTATAAAGACAGCCTTCATGATTTCAATGTGGAACTAGGCAAGGCTAGACAGACCTTCTTCTCAAATATTATAAACAGAAACATAAACAACACGCGCACTCTTTTGCTACTGTAGAGAGACTAACAAACCCCCCGAGTCACATTCCCAGTGAAATGCTCTCTGACAGCAAATGCAGTGAGTTTGCTTCCTTCTTCTCAGAGAAAATAAATAATATCAGGAAGGCGATCAGCACATCCGTGAGTTGCTTTGGGTCAGTCAGATCAGACCACAACCTCGGAAAGTTACTATGTCTGATTTTGAAGCAATTGATTATAAAATTTTAGAAGAAACGGTGCAGCACCTTAAAACATCAACCTGCCTCCTTGACACACTCCCACTTCTTTTTCAAAAGTGTGTTTAACTGTTTAGAAGCAGATCTGCTAGAAGTGGTAAACTCATCACTTCTCAATGGGAATTTTCCAAACTCCCTTAAAACCACAGTAGCCTCTTCTGAAAAAGAGAAATCTGGATAACTCCATATTGAACAACTACCGACCAATCTCAAATCTCCCTTCATAGGCAAGATCATTGAAAAAGTTGTCTTCAGTCAGCTGAACAAATTCTTAAGCTCAAACGGATACTTTGACAATTTTCAATCTGGTTTCCGACCACATCACAGCACAGAAACAGCGCTCATAAAGATCATAAATGATATTCGCCTCAATACAGATACAGGCAAAACATCAATTCTGGTGCTACTCGACCTCAGTGCCGCATTCGACACTGTTGACCATAACATACTTCTTGACAGGCTGGAAAACTGGGTCGGACTTTCTGGGATGGTCCTTAAATGGTTCAGGTCGTACTTAGAAGGAAGAGGTTATTATGTGAGTATAGGTGACCATAAGTCTGACTGACATCCATGACTTGGAGTCCCACAAGGGTCAATTCTAGCACCACTCCTATTCAACCTGTACATGCTGCCACTGAGCCAAATAATGAGAGAGAACCAAATGGCTTACCACAGCTATGCTGACGACACCCAGATCTACTTAGCACTATCACCTAATGACTATAGCCCCATTGACTCCTGTGCAAATGCATTGATGAAATTAACAGTTGGATGAGCCAAAACTATCTCCAGTTAAACAAAAACAAAACTGAAATCATTACATTTGGAAACGAAGATGAAATTCTCAAGGTGAACGATATCTTGAGACAAAAGGTCTAATAACAAAAATCAAGTCAGGAATCTTGGTGTGATTTTGGAGTCAGACCTGAGTTTCAATAGTCATGTCAAAGCAATAACTAAATCAGCTTACTATCATCTGAAAAATATTGCAAGAATTAGATGCTTTGTTTCCAGGCAAGACTTAGAGAAACTCGCTCATGCTTTCATCACCAGCAGGGTGGACTATTGTAATGGTCTTCTAACCGGCCTTCCCAAAAGACCATTAGACAGCTGCAGCTCATACAGAATGCTGCCCAGGATTCTGAGCAGAACAAGAAAATATGACCATATCACGCCAGTCCTCAGGTCTTTACACTGGCTTCCAGTTACATTTAGGATCAATTTTAAAGTATTATTACTTGTTTATAAATCACTCAATGACCTAGGACCTCAATACATTGCAGATATGCTGATTAAATACAAACCCATCAGATCACTCAGATCATCAGGATCAAGTCAGCTAGAAATACCAAGAGTTCACTCAAAGCAAGGAGAGTCTGCGTTCAGCTATTGTGCCAGCCGTAGCTGGAACCAGCTTCCAGAAGAGATCAGATGTGCTCCAACAGTAGCCACATTCAAATCTAGACTCAAAACACATCTGTCCAGCTGTGCATTTACTGAATGAGCACTGTGCCACTGTACGTCCAGACTCAAAACACATCTGTCCAGCTGTGCCTTTACTGAATGAGCACTGTGCCACTGTACGTCCCACTGATTGCACCTATTCTAATCTATGCATCATCTTAATTTTTATTTTTATTTTATTTTTTATCTATATATACACTGTAATAATTTTATTCTTTTAAATATCTTTACAACTATATATTTCTATTGTCTTCTTATTTTAAAAATTCTCTTTACAACTGTTTTTAATTATCCTGTTTTATTTTTAAGTCTTACACGTGGTATTCTTAATTCTTATCACTATTTTAATTTCATTTTCATGTAAAGCACTTTGAATTGCCATTGTGTATGAAATGTGCTATATAAATAAACTTGCCTTGCCTTGCCTAAATAATCCTCCTCACTGTGGGATGATGGACTTCAGATTGTTTGGAAATGGTCAGATAGTTAGTTAACCACTATATTAATCCCACTAGGGCCAATTACAATAGGGCATGGGCAGCACATCACAAACTTCTCAGACTGATGGCAGCAACAATTGCTTCTCTAAGATCATTGCTGGTGTATTTCCTCCCTGGGATTGTGTTAACTCTCACCTGAATGCTCTAGACCAGCAATCTGCCTGAGCTTTTATAGAGGTGATCACATTTGCTGGGGATTAGTTAATCAACGGCATTTGATTAGCAGTGCCTGGCCGTTACTTACCCTCTTAATTCCTATGGAAGCTGTAAAGGTAAGCTTAGATTATCACCCATGGCTTCTCCATTTTGGCCTAGTTTTTGTTAGATAAATAACACGATGTGATTGTCACATGCCTGTCCTGTCTTGTGTGCACATGTGGGTTTTGTCATGTTGAGCATGTGCTTCTGTCATTGTCTGACCCCCTTGTTATCTGATTATTGGTTTCATTTGCCCCACCTGTGTTCCCTGATTCCCTGCTTGATTTGTTCCATTTATATACTCCTTGTGTTTGTCAGTCTTTGTCGGATCGTTGTTCTGTCTACGTCTCCCGGTTCCCTATGTTGGTATGTTTTAGTTTTATGTATTTCTAGTTTATGGTTATTCCCCCTCGTGGGTTTTGTTTTGTGTTCATGTTTCTTTTGTTTAATACATGTATTTCTTACCGTTTTTCCCTGCACTTGAGTCCTCACCTTTTTTCACCATCCCGTAACGTGACAGTGATATGTCAAGTGTTGGGATTCATCTGAGGTTGTATTTACCTAAATCGAAGACCTGCCAAGGACCAGATGATTTTTTTATTATGTCCTGATATATAAAACCATAGCAGTTAATTGGGTGTCCTTGCTTTTTCATATGACTGATACATTTACATTTAAGAGGGGTTTTAGATGTTTATTAAATATAAGCAATAATGATCATAAAATGTAATGAGTCACTTTCGCTTTGGTGGCACGTGCCCATTCCAGGCTAATCATTTCTCATTCATCATGTACATTTTAGCAAGCTATTCAGTTGTCAATATTTTCTACTTATCTCAACTACAGATATGAACACACAGGGAATTTCTAATGTGCTCTTGACAGATAGTCTTATCCCCTGTGATGATCACATGACCCACCACACGCCTAGAGCTCTCATTGCACTCATAAGACATAGGACAAACCTTTCCAGTGGTTTAAGATTTACAGCACCAGTAATACCTTTATTAATAAACAGAAGCATTTGAAAGAGGAACTGTGAATGTCGCTCTCTGCCTACAGGCCGGATGCACTTTAGACACCCTCACATGTTGTCAATCTAAAAGGTAAGTCTTACATCCATTATACATACACAAGCCTGCTTTTTTACTCTTTTTTTTTTAGTGTGACTTACGTGTCCAAATAAGGTACATTTTGTTGTTATAGTTAGTGATTGTAGAATTTGGCTTGTAGAAAGTGAGAAATCATTCAATATGCATGTTATTTTTTATTTAGTGCTGTCCTGAATAAGATATTTTACATAAAATATGTTTACATGTTTACAAAGCTGAATTCATAAAAATGACCAGGTCGAAAGTTTATGAACCATTGACTCTTATAATACTGTGTCGTTCCCTGATGATCCACGGCTGTGTGTGTGTGTGTGTGTGTGTGTGTGTGTGTGTGTGTGTGTGTGTGTGTGTGTGTGTGTCGTTCCCTGATGATCCACGGCTGTGTGTGTGTGTGTGTGTGTGTGTGTGTGTGTGTGTGTGTGTGTGTGTGTGTGTGTGTGTGTGTGTGTGTGTGTGTGTGTGTGTGTGTGTGTCGTTCCCTGATGATCCACGGCTGTGTGTGTGTGTTTGTGATGGTGTGTGTCGTTCCTGATGATCCACAGCTGTGTGTGTGTTTGTGATGGTGTGTGTCGTTCCTGATGATCCACGGCTGTGTGTGTGTTTGTGATGGTGTGTGTCGTTCCCTGATGATCCACGGCTGTGTGTGTGTTTGTGATGTGTGTGTGTGTGTGTGTGTGTGTGTGTGTGTGTGTGTCGTTCCCTGATGATCCACGGCTGTGTGTGTGTGTGTGTGTGTGTGTGTGTTTGTGATGGTGTGTGTGTGTGATGTGTGTGTGTGTTTGTGATGGTGTGTCGTTCCCTGATGATCCACGGCTGTGTGTGTGTGTGTGTGATGGTGTGTCGTTCCCTGATGATCCACGGCTGTGTGTGTGTGTGTGTGTTTGTGATGGTGTGTGTCGTTCCCTGATGATCCACGGCTGTGTGTGTGTGTGTTTGTGATGGTGTGTGTCCCCTGATGATCCACGGCTGTGTTGTGTGTGTGTGTGTGTGTGTGTGTGTGTGTGTGTGTGTGTGTTTGTGATGGTGTGTGTCGTTCCTGATGATCCACGGCTGTGTGTGTGTGTGTTTGTGATGGTGTGTGTCGTTCCCTGATGATCCACGGCTGTGTGTGTGTGTGTGTGTGTGTGTGTACGGCTGTGTGTGTGTTTGTGATGTGTGTGTGTGTGATGTGTGTGTGTGTGTGTGTGTGTGTGTGTGTGTGTGTGTGGCTGTGTGTGTGTGTGTGTGTGTGTGTGTGTGTGTGTGTGTGTGTGTGTGTGTTTGTGATGGTGTGTGTCGTTCCCTGATGATCCACGGCTGTGTGTGTGTGTTTGTGATGGTGTGTGTCGTTCCCTGATGATCCACGGCTGTGTGTGTGTGTGTGTGTGTGTGTGTGTGTCGTTCCCTGATGATCCACGGCTGTGTGTGTGTGTGTGTGTTTGTGATGGTGTGTGTCGTTCCCTGATGATCCACGGCTGTGTGTGTGTGTGTGTGTGTGTCGTTCCTGATGATCCACGGCTGTGTGTGTGTGTTTGTGATGGTGTGTGTCGTTCCTGATGATCCACGGCTGTGTGTGTGTGTTTGTGATGGTGTGTGTCGTTCCCTGATGATCCACGGCTGTGTGTGTGTGTGTGTGTTTGTGATGGTGTGTGTCGTTCTGATGATCCACGGCTGTGTGTGTGTGTGTGTGTTTGTGATGGTGTGTGTCGTTCCCTGATGATCCACGGCTGTGTGTGTGTGTGTGTGTGTGTGTGTGTGTGTGTGTGTGTGTGTGTGTGTGTGTGTGTGTTGTGTGTGTGTGTGTGTGTGTGTGTGTGTGTGTGTGTGTGTGTGTGTGTGTGTGTGTGTGTGTGTGTGTGTGTGTGTGTGTGTGTGTGTGTGTGTGTGTGTGTGTGTGTGTGTGTGTGTGTGTGTGTGTGTGTGTGTGTGTGTGTGTGTGTGTGTGTGTGTGTGTGTGTGTGTGTGTGTGTGTGTGTGTGTGTGTGTGTGTGTGTGTGTGTGTGTGTGTGTGTGTGTGTGTGTGTGTGTGTGTGTGTGTGTGTGTGTGTGTGTGTGTGTGTGGTTCCCTGATGATCCACGGCTGTGTGTGTGTTTGTGATGGTGTGTGTCGTTCCCTGATGACCCACGGCTGTGTGTGTGTGTTTGTGATGGTGTGTGTCGTTCCCTGATGATCCACGGCTGTGTGTGTTTGTGATGGTGTGTGTCGTTCCCTGATGATCCACGGCTGTGTGTGTGTGTGTTTGTGATGGTGTGTCGTTCCTGATGATCCACGGCTGTGTGTGTGTTTGTGTGTGTGTGTTTGTGATGGTGTGTCGTTCCCTGATGATCCACGGCTGTGTGTGTGTTTGTGATGGTGTGTCGTTCCCTGATGATCCACGGCTGTGTGTGTGTGTGTGTGTGTGTCGCTCCTGATGATCCACGGCTGTGTGTGTGTTTGTGATGGTGTGTGTCGTTCCCTGATGACCCACGGCTGTGTGTGTGTGTTTGTGATGGTGTGTGTCGCTCCTGATGATCCACGGCTGTGTGTGTGTTTGTGATGGTGTGTGTCGTTCCCTGATGATCCACGGCTGTGTGTGTGTTTGTGATGGTGTGTGTCGTTCCCTGATGATCCACGGCTGTGTGTGTGTTGTGATGGTGTGTGTCGCTCCTGATGATCCACGGCTGTGTGTGTGTTTGTGATGGTGTGTGTCGCTCCCTGATGATCCACGGCTGTGTGTGTGTTTGTGATGGTGTGTGTGTGTGTGATGATGTGTGTGTGTGTGTTTGTGATGGTGTGTGTCGCTCCCTGATGATCCTCAAGCTGTGTGTGTGTGTGATGGTGTGTCGTTCCCTGATGATCCACGGCTGTGTGTGTGTTTGTGATGGTGTGTGTCGTTCCCTGATGATCCACGGCTGTGTGTGTGTTGTGATGGTGTGTCGTCCCTGATGATCCACGGCTGTGTGTGTGTTTGTGATGGTGTGTGTCGTTCCTGATGATCCACGGCTGTGTGTGTGTGTGTGATGGTGTGTGTCGTTCCCTGATGATCCACGGCTGTGTGTGTGTGTGATGGTGTGTGTCGTTCCCTGATGATCCACGGCTGTGTGTGTGTTTGTGATGGTGTGTGTCGCTCCCTGATGATCCACGGCTGTGTGTGTGTTTGTGATGGTGTGTGTCGTTCCCTGATGATCCACGGCTGTGTGTGTGTGTGTGTGATGGTGTGTGTCGTTCCCTGATGATCCACGGCTGTGTGTGTGTGTGTGTGTGTCGTTCCTGATGATCCACGGCTGTGTGTGTGTTTGTGATGGTGTGTGTCGTTCCCTGATGACCCACGGCTGTGTGTGTGTGTTTGTGATGGTGTGTGTCGCTCCTGATGATCCACGGCTGTGTGTGTGTTTGTGATGGTGTGTGTCGTTCCCTGATGATCCACGGCTGTGTGTGTGTGTTTGTGATGGTGTGTCGTTCCCTGATGATCCACGGCTGTGTGTGTGTTTGT